>BHFT01019688.1:367-62150 GCA_004320025.1 Laticauda laticaudata
CCCCCCCCCCCCCGGCCAGCCTACGAAGAAGTACAATGCTGATCCAGCTCTCAAAGAAATCTAGTTTGACACCGCTAATGTAGAGGCTGGGTTCTCATCATATTTCTGCACCGCTAAACTAGGGGATTTCAACCAGTATTATGATATTTTCCCTTGAGAATCTTTCATTTTTCTCTCTCCATGTAGAGGAGGCATACATTTTTCTGCTTCATTTTAAAGTGCTACAGAAGATTTATAGCACTGTCCAATATATTTTATGGCTGCAAGATCTCAAAGCATTTCTTTCACAGTTGTCCCCTCTTTGTGATCTACTAGGATTTCATGAAAAGCTAAACAGGCTGAAAGCCACGAGAATGGCTAACCTTTTCATCCTCATGTGCTGAAAGTGCATGCATGCATGTGTATAATGTGATGTGCGTGCATTCTTGCACCCATAATGCAATGCATGTGCAACCCTGGCCCTCTGTACATGCATGTGCGACCCCCCCATGCATCATGTACTTCTGCATGTGTGACCTGCCACATGCACCCTGCACCCCGCACATGACAGGGAGATACCTGACAATCAGCTGGCTGGCGGGAGGTACACGGATATGTACAGTGAACCTGATCTGGGATAGCAGCTCATGTGCCAGCAGAAATGGCTCTGCGTGCCACTTCTGGCACTGGTGCCATAGGTTCGCCATCATGACACTAGATCACTGTCTTTAAAGACTCCTAATAGAAACCAAATTCATGAATATTTATATTTAAACAATTGTATGTACATCCTCCTAATACAAAGTGAACAAGCAATGATTTTGGGATTTTTAATGATGCTAATATTTGACACAAATTTACTAAACCTTTCAAATATGAAGATTAGAAATAAACATAATTTCAAATGAATATTTTATTAATGAAAACTAATAATGTTGTCATTTCAATTTACAAGCATTAAATAATATCAAAGCATGGAAAAAAAGTTCAATTTTCAATAAGGTTGCCATGTTAGTTTTGAAAAGGAAACATAACATGCCCCTTTTTGTTAATTTTTAAACTCATCTTGAGAAATTTTACTTCTCAGAAATACAACAAATCCATTCTGTTTCAAAAGAACAATTACAGGTAGTCCTTGATTAACAATCGCCACTAAGATCAGAATTTCAGTTGATAAGCAAGATAGTTGGTAAGTGAGTCACTGCAGTTAAATGAATCATGTAATTAAGCAAATCTGGCTTCTCCAATGACTTTGCTTGCCAGAAGATGATGGGGAAGTTTGCAAATGGCAATCAGATAATCTCAAGATACTGCAATCATCATAAATACATGGCAATTACCAAGTCCTAAAATTTTGATCACATAATCCTGGAGCTGCAGTGATGGTCATACATATGAGAAATAGTTATATGTCACTTTTTCAGTGCCACTGTAACTTTGAATAGTCACTAATTGAATGCTTATAAATAAAAAACTACCTGTAGTTTAGTGGATTATTATATTGGCATTTTCCAACTCACATTTTTATGATGAAATACTGTAGTTAAAAAAAATATCACATTTTATTTGACAAAAGAATCTACACAGAATTAACATAATTTTCCTTCAGTACCAAATATAGATTCATGTTAACTGTCTATCATTTGATATGCTTAATTATATTTCCTTCTCACTTTTGTACTTTTTTATATTATTTTATAAATACAGAGACCATTATAACCATGTTATTTATAACATTGCTTCAGATGTGATCATGTGAAAAAGACTGTATAGGGTTGTTTTTTTAAAGACAGGTAATTTTTTTCTCTTTAACTCCTTTGTGCTTTAAGCATAATGCGATTAGATTGTCCAGCAGCTTGCTAGTAAGCCCTAAAATATAAGTTTGCAATTAATCATTCTTAAAATGTGAGTCAATTTAATCTTATATCTTTATAGGAAATATTCTTTGAACATTGTCCAAAGTACTAATCATTACAGATGTACTCAAAATAAAAATTATATTGTTTTGAACTTGGAACAAAACGATCTCTTCAGAACATTCTATCACAATATTCAAAGCTGGGGACAGTTTGATTCCTTCATATTCCTCAGGGATTATACTTGAAGTACTATTCCAGATGTCAAATCACATATACAGTTGGGAAAGATCAAGAAAACAAAATCTATTAGTAGCTAGTCTGCTTACAAAGTGAAAACAAAAACCAGCTGATTCTGTTCAGCTGCAGAAGTGAAATTCATTTCTCATTCTGTCTTAATCTCTCACAATAGTTGAATCAGATCAGGAAAAGATATGTTCTTCCTGCTCTGCAGTGCTCCATACCCATACCAAATCATCCTACTTACCCTCAGTCAATAGCAACAGTTCTAATAGTAAGATATACTGGTAAGATAATAATCAAATCACCAGGGAATGGGCATATTTTGGTCCGAATTCAGAACTAAACACCATGTATTGTTCTGTTCTCAAAATCTGCTATAGGTACACAGTTGTTTTGTTTCAAGATA
Organism: Laticauda laticaudata; assembly: GCA_004320025.1. Taxonomy (NCBI): domain Eukaryota; kingdom Metazoa; phylum Chordata; class Lepidosauria; order Squamata; family Elapidae; genus Laticauda; species Laticauda laticaudata. Next base: position 2,852 of record BHFT01019688.1, read on the forward strand.
AACCATTCAAAATGCCTTACGTTTGAATCATTCTAGATGCCTCTGATTTATAATACAGCCCTCCATACATGCTGACAAGTTTGTCCTTTCTGGCTAAAAGTCCTTCTCTGCTATCATTACAATGACATTGTTCTATATGTAAATTGGGTGACTCCAAATCTGCAAACCTGATTGGTCACATAAATTAAGCATTGGATTGGTTCACTAGGAACCAATCCAAAGAGCTGCTGAATAAAGTTAGCCTGGCTGATAAAGAGGCGAGCGAGGAATGTTAAGCAACTGCCTTGCTACAAGCAGGCAAATGCAGCACGGTTAGTAAAAGGCGCTGCGACCTCTAGGCTTCAGCCAGGTAGTTCCTGTTCTACTGACTAGTTAAGATAAAGTCCTTTTTGTTCTAGCAGACGTCTACCTCTGTGTTTGTTTTCTGAACAAAACACTGGCGACGAGGGCTACTTCTTGGGGAATCGCGGGGCCTGAACGTATGCAAAACTTGCACCTTGCGTCTCAATTTTAAGAAGTCCACGATTGACAACGCAAGTATGCCTGAAACAACGGCACTGTTCCGCATCCCTCTTTCGAATTCCCACAACGATAGAGGATTGTTGTGATCTTCTTCTATGCAAGAACCGCTTTTCCCAAATGTATTTGGCAGTTCCGAGCAATGAAATGGAAGGCATTTAAGAGCAAATGCAAGAGAGCTGTGTTCCTGACTCACTGCGGGCCAACGGTTTTCAGATGGCAAAGGCCCTTTGCGAAATGCCCCGAGATGTCAAACAACTAACGTGGCCAGAATTGCAAGAATTCTGCAAAGCACAATACGCTCTGAATGGTTCAAATTTAAATAAAAGATGCACAGTAACTTTACCGCAAGAGACCAGAGGAGAGGGAGAGGACCCGTCGCCGATTCGTTCTGCCCTTTAAGAACAAATGGGGGTGAGTGTGATTTTTTCCCTCGAATTTATTGACGAAGCGATGAGGAGATCGCGTGGTATTGGGTCTGAAAGACTCGACCGCACAGCAGTCAAATTACTCAACAAGCCCAACATCTTACTCACAGATCGCCCACGTCAAAAAAGACCATCGCGAGTGAAGCACCACCAAAGGCCGCTGAAGCCAGAGCGAAAAAAAATCGGCTGTTCGCAATGAAAAGATGGACACAGCACACAGCGAAGAAAACAATTACGCCAACAAAGACAGAAAGCAGCCTGCCAACCACAACCCATAACGAAGAGTCTGTGTAAACATTCGATATCGAGGGGCGAAAGAAGGACGACAAGGTTTTACCATCCGTTTGAAACGCTCACGAACAGAAAAGAGCGTGAAAGAAGGAATTGGGCGGGAGTGCGCTGGGCTGCGGAGGAAACCATTCCAGAGCCGCACATTGCAGATTTCCTCGATGCCATCTGCAGGCATTGCAAGAAACGAGGGCTATATCGAAGAAAGTCTGCAGGATCAACAAAAAAGTAAGTTGCTATTCTTAGGGCCAAAAAATGAGATGCAGAATTCCCGCAACAACGCAAGAACTGAGCCCTAAACGAGCTGAGAGAAAGTGGCAAAAAGAGAAGCGAGGCCAATACAGGCAACACAAACTAAGTCAGCGGTATAGAGAGCGCTCGGAAGAAAACGAAAAGCGGGGAAAAGAAATTTATTTAGTTATCCTGTAAAATCGAAGGAGAAGCCTTGAAAGATGGAAAGTGGACTCGGGGACTCCTTCCTTTCTAATGGTCCGCTCAAGTGGGACACAATAAAGACAGCTAGTCCCAGTATCAAACCAAAGAATTACAGAAGCAGCACCTAACCCCTCAAAGACTACGCAGGGGAACCGAATCCCTCTCCGTCAGCATGGGACATTTTTCGGGTCGGCCTATAAACAAACACGTCACAAAGTGCTAACGCTGATATAGTCGACGCGGACCCGACAGACAAGCCTAACTGGGCATACGAATGGTTCGCGCCCATTGGGCATCGGGATACCGGGATCGATCGAGTGAGCTACAACACGGCTGGGAAGAAGACCTCATAGCTGTGAATTCCGAGGACTTGTTTTTGAACAACTCACTTGGGCAAGTATCTGGGAAATCCCATTTCTTTCAGTCTAAACCCCAAATATGCCCCGACGAAGAATAAAAGCCAGGCGAGTTCACTTTTGCACTAAAGGCAAAGATAGAGAACAGGGCTTTAGACAATTAATAGCCCAAGGAGGTATTAGAACCTGTGGCATTCAATGCAAATGGGAAAGCACCTAAGTCCACATCAATCAAACTGACGGGTCCATTAGAATCTGTGGTGACTAATAAGCGCTACTCACCCTGAAACCACGCATTACAACCAAGCGCATACCCGGTGCCAGTAAAAGTCCGCATTTACTTCACTCCCTGGAAAAGGCAAAGTTTTTGCTAAACCTCGACCTGGCACAAGCCTATCAACAACTCCATGTGACCCAGAGACAGCTGAAGCACAGACTAATAGTCACCCATAAGGACGCATTCAAATGTGCGGACCCGACTCAATTTGGTAGTAAGTGTGGCACCAGGCATTTTCCAGAGTCAAATGGAACGCCAATCCGTAAATGGCACTACCAGGAGATCGTAGAGCCCTATTTTTTGAACGAAATCCTAATCTTCAGCCAGAGATGAACTCAAGTTAAAAAAAAAGAACTCAAGAAGTACTAGAACTTAAGTTTAGAGAATCTGGACTCAAAGTAAAACTTAGAGAAAAGTGCTGGCCGGTAATTTTAAAAAATAGCGTCCCGACCATTATCCTGGGTGTTAATTTAAATAGGATGGAGAGGGTATCCAACCTAAACAGACAAATTAAAGAATTAAAGTCGGATTAAGATGCACCCAGAACCAAAATAACACCAGAACGACTACAGCCTTTTTCTAAGGACTAATTAACTGTTCTATAATGTATTCCGCCAAAAGGGCAAGGCCCACTATTAGCAGAACCATTGGCAGTCGTCTTTTTCCATGACTTTATAGAAAGGCAATTTGGACTTGGGGTTACGAGAAAGAAAGCCTTCCAAGAAATTAAAAAAGCTTGCTTACATCATTCTAGACCTGTTCTATCATTTCAATTCAGTTCAGCAACACACTGTTTCCATTAAAAGAAGTGACCTGCGACGCCTCCACCTATTCAGAGTAGGTGTCCCATCACTTGAGCCACCAACTACCTGTGGCAGAGAGGCACCCGTCGCATTATTACTCGAAGGACTCTGTCCGAAAAAAACCCGAGCGGAATTACTCAGCCAAACTGGACAGAGAGGCTCTACCACGCAATTGTCAGGCTGGAAAAGTGAAACGTTTCCCACGAGTACGCCTATTAAACGGCCGGACTTTTTTCAAATTAATAGACAGACACACAAAGTGCTAATGGGTGATTTTTGGTGGGAAACAAGCGCAACACCAGCACATATTTACTTTCCCGCAAGAATGACTAAATGGTCCCAGAGTTATCCTAGCAGCCTACTCCTACACTCTGACACATCGCCCCAGGAAACCAAATTCCCATGCGGACTTGCTTTGCAGGCAGAGCAGCCCTTAACAGCAAACCGAGGAAGACCGCGGCACCGAGCAATGACAACACTACAAATAGAGACTTGCCCCAAATCTACCCATATCAGCTTTATGATGTCGCCAGAGCCACAACTTCACGAAAGACTCATTGACCTGCGCGTGTTCTTAGCTGGGTAGGTAAGGCTGGCGGAAAACCCAAAAAAACTGTAAACTTTAAAACTTTCCGGACGCAGACAGACACTGAAACTTTCTAATTCTAAAGGGGTGTTTGTTGTGGGGTGAATCGGGTAGTCATTCCTGCCAAATTACAGCGCAAGGTACTTAAGTTGCTACACGAAGGGCACCCCTGGAATTGTAAAGATGAAAAGCCTTGGCTAGAAGTTCATTGTTGGTGGTGGCCGGGTATTGATGAGGTGACAGCTAGAATAAAAGACTGGGTAACCTCGTGTAACAAATGTCAAGCAATTAGACATCCCACCAAAAGCACCCATTAAGACAGATTGGGAATCCACGGGGCCCTGGTCACAAATCCACATCGTGATTTTCGCTGGTCCAACTGAAGGACATAACTTTCCTGATTGTTGTGGGCGCCTATTCTACTAACCTGATTAGAAGTAAAATTTGCCATCAACAACAACTGAATTAGTAATAAAAACAAGCTGGACAGCCTTTTTTGCTCACCCATGGCATTCTGGATGTCTCCTCGTGTCCGATAATGGACCACAACTGACCAGATCTACTACTTTTGAAACAACCTTACCTAGCCTCCCTAGGTATTAGACATGCCCTACACCAACCCGCCGGCTCCAGTCCGGTCTGCGAAACGGTGGGCAGAGAGAATGGGTCCGATTTTACAAAGGAAGGGTTAGAAAAAAATGACGCTGGAGGAATGTACAGCATAAAATAAAACCGATTGCTCAACACTGCGCAGCACATAAACCCTCAGTACCAGAACACCAAACAAGTCCGCAGCAGAAGCTCACTCAATGGGGAAGAAAACTAAGGTCACACCTTGGAATAGATTGCAACCCAGAATTCATGGCCAGAACCGCCCCCCCCGACTCCTATACACCGGGTTAGAAAATTTGAATTGGCGAATTTAGTCTTCGCGCCAAAAACTTCACTGGGGACAACCAGTATGGCTACCAGGACAAATTAACCTCAAATACAGGCCCGCAAATCCTACCCAGTTAACAGTAGATGATGGCAAATGGGAAATGGAAGCGGCACATAGACCAGACTTCGATCCGCAAATATAGAAAGAAACCCACAGACATACAACCACTCATCGAAAAAAACCCGCGAAATTGCCAACTAAGGTGTGGGGGGGGAAATGCGAGAATTAAATAAAGAACTGTTAAAAACTAAACCAGTGAAACATATGAACAAAATGAGCTTAATAAATAAGACTCTACTGCTTGGAGAGACTTGCCGTTAAAGAAGCCCCATCGAATGGGCCAGCCAGGTCTAGCTCGACCTGCCGGAGGAAGACAGGAAGGGCGCGGCGTTTTAAACGCCAGCTCTAAGAAAACTCAGGCGGGCGGTAAAATGCTGACTCACCCTTTTCCAGACGTTTAGTTCCAGGGAAGAAGAACGGAGCGCATCACAGCAGCCCCAATGCCGAACCGGCGTCGACCCAGTCTTCACTACAAGAATGATCGCGCGCAAGGTCAAGTTCGAGTCCGGAAAAGCCCACCTACCTGCGAGACTAACCCGTCACGATATTTAACTGTCATGTGACTGTAGAAACTAGAGAAGGGGCAGGGAGTGTTCTTATATGTAAAACATTGGGTGACTTCAAAATCTGGCCAAACCCAATTGTATATAGGTTCATAAATAAAACTAAGCAATTGGATTGGTTCAAATAGGAACCAATCCAAAGAGTGCTGAAAGGCAGCAAATTTTAAGCAACTGCCATTGGTGCTACCTTAAGCAGCAAGCCAGCAAAGGCTGGCCTCGGCTTCAGCCAAGTATTCCTGTTTACTGACTAGTTAAGAATAAAGCCTTTGTTGTTGTCTACCTCGTGTGTTTTCTGAACAAAACAGACATTTTCTGGATCATAGAGCAAAGTACATAAAGCTCTCTGTTAAAACAGACAGACATATTTTATTATTGTGTTAGCAATAGCCCAGCAGATATGAATTTAAAGGTTAGGAGCATATTTCTTAGGTTCCAGATCTGAGAGCGGTCTTTTAGACTTACAAAACAAGCATGGTAATATCACCATATTAGATTCTATTAACATTTTGACAATGAATATACTGTTTTAATGTATATTGAGGGGTTTTCTTTAGATTTTCAAATAATTTTATTGTTAAATTGACAAAATGAACCAATTATTAATCATATTTTGATTCCACCTTCAGAAAAATATGGATGTTTCTGCTATCTTTCTTAAGATAATTTTCAGAAATATACATAGAACACAAGAAAAAAAAAGATACTAACACAACACTACTATTCTTGGCGATGACTTAGAGCAATAGGTTCTTTTAAAAATATAGATAGGAAACGTATACATAGCCTTCAGAATTTGTTGAATTAGAATATATTAATTAGCATGGCTGCAATGGAATGTATAGATTGCCTTGGGGAACTAATGGCATAAAGTTCAGAGAAAAAAAATTAGAAAGGACTTCCTTTTAATTAGGACATTAAAAAGTAGTGGTGGTAAGTTTGTACCTTTCAGATGAGCAAAATTGTGTTAGTGTTTACAACAGAGTAGAATTAACTCATCTTATTATATTTCTTGGAATAGTTAACAGAGGTCAATAGTAAAAGTTGAACAACATTTGTAGGTTCACAAGTTTATTTTAAATTTTAAATACAAAATTGTATTTAATGAATACATGAAAAGTTTAGAAGTCCAGCACTTTAGTACTTTCATATGATGGTAATATAAGGTTCTATGGATAAATAAAGACTTGAAGTAATCCAGAAAATAACACAGCTTGTCATTTCATNATTTCATCTTCAGGAAACCCTTTGTGTTAATGGAAACACACTGAGAAATAATTCTTTCTAACATTTATCTGTTTCAGCATCTAGTATCACATTACCCATTTTGTTCCACACATAATGAATGACATACTATTGTCATGATACTATATGTAATTGTCTATTTGTTTCTTTTCCTAAGCCGCCGCCTTCTTCCTAGTGTATTCCCACAAAGGCAGGATCCGCTTTTGTTTATTTTCCTAAGCCTAATAAAATAGTAATATAATTAATGCAAGTTATCACCACAACCAACCAAATTAAATTATGTTCTGAGTGAAGTTTTTTAACCTGTCCTGATTTTTCATCATTGAGCTTCACTAACTGAATGGCTGCAGCATTATCAAAGAAACTATTTTGTTACTCTTAAATTTTTTCTTTAATCTGTACCCATATTTTACTTTAGAGAAGATCACAATAACTTCAATTACTTCTAATGAGGAACCTGCATAGGGACATCATAAGAATTTGAAGATTGCTAGAAGTGGTGCAAAAGGACTAGATCCATCTGTTTGCAGACTGATCTGTTTATGACAGCTCTTTTTGGAGTTCTGCTTTATTTAATTCTGTATCCAGTGAACCATTTGGCTCCATTCATTTCTATTTCTACTAATGAGTTATACACACACAAGCTATAAAATCAATCCTTGCAGTGCTACTTAGCAAAGAAATATAGTAGTAGATGATTAAAGAGATAACTATTTGGGGCTATGAAGAGCTTTATTAGTGCCAAAAGTCAAAAAGTACCACTGCTTCTTTTGACAACATTCTTGTTTTATACTTCAGACCGCACATGAAAAGAGACCCTAAGACAACAATCATCAAAGTATAAGTATCAGCGAGTTTCAGCTCATTTGTTCCAGCTCCACAGAAAAATGTGACAAAACAGTTATATGACCTGAGAAATAGAGTATTTGTCATTAAAACATAGTACTAACCATAATGGCATTCTTGTACCAAAGAAAATAAAGACATATGGCATATTTTCTTACACTGGAATGGATCATTCACACAATTTACTTTTATGTTTGAAGATGTATAAGAAAAAAGGACCCAAAAATCAAGTGTGCAAATAGCAATGCAAGATAGGTGAAAGATGCTGCTTCTTGATAAGAGAAATGCCTTCAGAAAGAGCAATAAAAATAAAATAGAAAATTAATATGGAAACAGATCTTGCAGAATGCAATGATGCTTCTGCTCTTTAGATATAAATATTTCAGGATAAAGTTGCCTAATATGTCCTACTCTGATATCCTTAATTTTGATTGGCTACAACTTTAAAACATAGCAATAAAAATTAGCATTATCAATAAATTGCCCACAACCTGACAATTTGTACGCATAGTGCAGATAATACCCTAATTAGAGTGAAAGCTCTATCAAACTTCTTCTGCTGCAAGACCTACAAAAGAAATTAAAAGCAGTACAAAAAAACCCCAGGGCAGGTTAGGGTTATACAGCCACAGTATCACATTCCTCCATGTTCCCATTACCTTCAACAGACATGTTCAATCAAAGCCTGTTGGGATTAATTTAATTGGAATTTGTGCTAAACTGGAGAAGGGATGTGTCCACATGATCCATTTAACCAGGTAAAGATATAATATGCACTTGCACAACATGAACTTGGTTTAGGTTACAGGAGGTCTTACTGTGCTGTGAGAAGCTGGTCTGTTTGTTTAGATTTTATGATTCAAGTATGGTAAAACAATTGAAACCAAGTTAAACAAATTAGATCCACAAAAATCTGTATCTTTTTAACAATGAGAGTCCCACTTACTCTCTATTAGAGAGTATGTTTGTGGCAAGGAAACCAAATACCTACAGCCAAATAACCTTCTTTTCCTCAACAGACCTGCTAAAGAGAAAAAACAGCTCCTTTGCAAAAACAATTTTCTCAAATATGGCCTCCTTTGATCTCATTATTAAGAAAGCCATCCTGCCTTGACCTATGCTCCCAAAGCATATATTTGAACAGTTACAATAGAGGGTGTTGTGATTGACTAAAACACGTTTTATATAGAAAGGAAGACATGATACGTCTCCAGCCTTCGTAAAATGATTTGTTCATCCAGTTGCCATTCATCTACTACAAGTAGCTCTAATGTGGTTTGCTCCTAATTCTCTGGTCATCCAAACCATCCATCCACCTTATGGAAACAAAAAGAGAGAGAATTCTTGTTTGTATGTAATCACACTTAATTTTCTTATCAATAAACTTTTTAACACTGCCAAGGATCTTATATGATTGCTTTACTTATGTGATAATCATTTGTAGTAAAATATTTTACTAAAGGAGTCAGTTCTCTTTATGTTTATATATGGTCATTTGAAAGCAAATACAGTGGAACTCACTTTCAAGAAAACATATGTTGGATTACTATCATAGATGATGGCAAGGTGATGCAGCACATGATTTGCTCCCATATATATATGTTTTTTTAAGCTCTCGCGGGTACTTACATTTGTGCTGTTAAGCTTCCTTCGGGTATTATCCCACGTCATTGTAGTCGTCATTTGTAGTTCTCGTTAAAGTTGTTTAGCAACCGTTTCAGCAGAATCTCATCTGCCATCATTCAGGCTTCTGTATGGAAGTCGTGTCTCACAGTTCCTCCTGTTTCAAATTCCCTCTGTTTAATATATGTGTACTTCGGTCTGTGTGTGTGTGTGTGTGTTGTTCAGCTTCCTTGGGTATTAATCCCACGTCATTGTAGTCTTTGTAAAGTTGTAGCAACGTTTCAGCAGATATTCATCTGCATCATCACCCCGCACCCCCCCGGCTTCTGTATGCGATGTGGGTCTCACAGCCCTTTGGTTCAAATTCGAGCTGGCCTATCCGATTGGCTGGGCACTTGTCTGCTGTTTCACGTGACCTTGGAGTTTGCATTGATTGGGTCTTCTGGTTTCTTCTGTCTGTTTTGGGCTTTGATTGCTGGCAACACTCTATTCCTGTGTTGGAGGTTTCAGTGCAGCTGGCTTCGTGTGAAGACGGCTGCTATCCATTAGAAGCCAGGTTTCACCTGGTGGCCTGGTGGGGGCGGTGGTCGACGGCTGGAGGCAAATCAGAGGAAGTCTGTTTGTGCTCAGGTGTTTGCCTGGCTTGTGGTGTGGAGAATCTTTCTATTTGAGAGTTGCAGCTTTTCCAAATGATTTGACAGGTCTGGTGAATCATCTCTTCTATTCATGCTTCAGGCCTTTTTCAATTCCTTCTATGGGCTTCCTCTGAGTGATTCTGTGGCTGGGTTTTCCTATAGTGCGCTAGGTTTTAGTGCCATTGAAATTGATGTTGTTGACCTGGTCTTTTCATTGTTGGACTAGTGAGGAAGCTGTGTTCCAGCTTTTTTACTGCATTTTGTGTTCATTCAGGCGGGGGGTATTGATTTATTCTATGGTCTTGTCCAAATGTATTGCTGGCCGGCAATGATGCACAGCGGAACTTCATATATCCGTGGTTTTCCAGGTCAATTTGTCTTTGGTGGTTTCTAAGATGGCTGCTATTTTTGAATGTTTTTGAAGGCAGTCTTGATGTGATGCCTGTTAGTATCTTAACTGATTTTATCTGTAGTAATACTTTATGTAGGGCAAGGACAACTGTTCCATAAGGTCTGTGATCTCTAGCGTCTCTGTTATTCTTGTGTGTTTTGTGGATCAAGCTGGTGATTTTGTTTTTTTTGTGGAAGTCATTGGCTGTCAATACTCGTCAGGGTGCTCGTTCAGTCTTTTAGATGTGTCTTGTCTGCCATGGGGCGTTTGCGTTCTGGTAATTTATGTTTAGCCACGGAATTATCTGTGGCTGGGTGGTGTGTGGGATTGGGCGTTGAGGTAGCGGTTGGTTGTGGTGTTTTCTTCTGGTATATAGTGTGTCCCAGTGTGCCATTGATTCTTTTGTAGATATCGGACACTTAGGAAATGGTAATTGGTTTGTTTATTTCCATTTCCATGGTGAACTTGTTCTGGGTGTTGCTGTTTTAGGTGCTGTTAGGAAATTGTTTAGGTTTTCTTTTCCATGGGGCCAATCACAAATTGTGTCAGTCGTTGTATTTAGCCATAGTTTGGGGGTTTGTGGGTGGCATTAGCCAGGGCTCTGGATTCGAATTCCTTCTGAAACAGGTTTGCAATGCGGTGAGCAGTGGTGATCCCAATAGGGGCCTCCTTCAATTTTGCTTGTATCTTTGTCCTTTGTATATGAAATATTGTTTGGTTGGCAGTGTTCTGTTAGTTCCTATTGAGGTTCTTTAGCTGGTTGGTATTTATTTTTGATGATTTCAAAGAGTTTCTTCTTTTTCGGGACTTGATGAATAGTAAACCACGTTCGAAAGCTTACAAGCAATTCTTCTTGCTTCCACGTTGTAAAGATCTTTGATCATTTTCTAAAGAGAGTGGATAGAGTTTTGTACAATATGAAGCTGCGGTTTCAGCAGGGGCCTGTAGTTGTTTTGCCAAATATTTAGCTAGGTTTGTAATGGGTGCTCCTATGGAGCTGACATATGGGTCTGAGAGGTATGGCCTTCTTTGTTATTCTTTGGCGAGGCCGTATTAAATTTGGGGCATCTAGAAGATTTTTCTCTTGGGATGACGTCTGTTGGATTTCTTTTGCTTATGTGGCTGTTATAATTGTTCTTCTTGGTAATTTTCCGATATGGTGGTTGGGTCTGTGTTTATAGCGTTGTATGTGGGAGTCTTGGAGTAGGTCTTCAATTTTGTTTCATATATCTTGTCTGTCCATTACTACTCGTGGCATTTCCTTTGTCTGTTGGGAGTATTATTATGCTGTTATCATTTTTTCCGGTTTGTAGTGCTCTGAATTCATCCTTTTGCAAATTATTTTGGTGGTTTCGTTGTGCATAAGATGTAGTAACCTGGTTCTATTCTTTCAGCTTCATCTGTATTTAATTTGGTTAGGCTGATTCTACTGCAGCATATGATGGTTCTGTGCGGCATTTTTGGGGGTGCTTTGGCATAATGAATCCTTGGATAGGACAATCTGTTTCTGTTTGAGTGAGTTTCTTTTGTGGAAACGTTTATATACTAATTGTTCAGGTTTGTGAGTTCGTTGGGGTTTTTCTTAATCATGTTTCTAATTTATCTTTAGTTTCCTTTTTAGAGTTTTTCATTTTTTTTGTAACGTGCGTTTTCAGTTTCAGCTCTCCAAGTTGTAAGTTGTTTTAACCCCTCCGTCCTTTAACGACCAAGTAGAGGGTGGATTTTGTTGGCTGAATTCCAGTGTAGGCGAGCATAATGCTTGTTTATACTTGGATCCAATGGGATCTTTTTACTGCTGACACTTCATTCCTGAGGTAAAAGCCATCTCTGTTCTTTTCAGATATCGTTTGGTACTGCTGTGTCTGTGATGAAATGTTAATTTGAGCACGGTTGGTGTTGCATTGTTGTCTCTGCAGCTGCAATCGGAATTTCAGGTCAACTACGTTATCCTGCTCTTTTAAATTTCGCAACTTCTCATAGCTTTTTGATCTGGTGTTTATTTCCTCCCCGTAGAGGTAGATATTTGTTTTTTTTAAGCTTTCGCGGGTACTTACATGTGTGCTGTTCAGCTTTCCTTCTGGGTATTATCCCACTCATTGTAGTGCTTTTTAAAGTTGTAGCAACGTTCAAGCAGAATCCAAATCTGCCATCATCAAAGCTTCTGTATGGATGTGGTCTCACAGCCCGCCTTTGGTTTTCAATTCGAGGCTGACCTATCCTGATCTGGCTGGAGTCTGGTCTGTGTTCCACTGACTTGGAGTTTGATTGACTTGGTTTTCTGGTTTCTTTCTGTCTGTTTTGGGGCTTTGATTGCTGGCAACACTCTGTTCCTGTGTTGGAGGCTTTCAGTGCAGCTTGGCTTCGTGTGAAGGGACGGCTGCTATCCATTAAAACAAACAGACAAGAATATTCTGTGGCCATTGTTCAGGACTTTTGGCTCCCTTTTTTCAATATTATCCAGACATAAGAAATTAAGCAGGCAAAGAGGATCATTCTAGGAGATCATAATCTTTTCCTCTAACGGTCAGAATAAACTTTTCATTCTTTCATCCAGAGAGCCAGAATACATAGGTAGATGCTAAACCATTATAGATAGGGCAAAACAGAAATATACAACCATAATTTCCCATTTTTTCCAATGTTTATTAAAAACATTCAAAATGGCACTTGAATCTTAACAGATAAAAGTGAGATGGTGTTCCATTCAAGGTTCCCAAAATTTGCATCCCCTGGCAAAGAGGGAAAAAGTATCACATTAAAAAATAATAGTTGTCACTGCAAGGAAAATAGCCCTTGTTGGAAGAACAATATTGGGTCATACTCTTGGATAACATGGCCTTCATAATGCTCCAAGCTATTTGTAAGATTCACAAAGAAGCAACTCTGTGATGAAGGCAAATGATCCATTACTTCCCTTTATTCTCCTTTGTGTAGTGTTTTAAATTATGAATAAAATTTGTCATAATCCTTTAAGTCATGAACATCATCTGTCATAAGGGCCTTATTTAAAACTAAACACAAGATAATCTGCCACAAATGTGCAGACCAGACATATATGAATAACTGTCTCTGAGCAGTTAACAAAAAGTTCTAGTACAGCTAAAGAAATTTACATATGAATGGAAGTACCTTTTCAAATCATTCATTGGTATGCCAAATCCATTCATCAAGGCAGCTGTATTTAATAATGTTTATAAAAACAGGTGGCAGGTTGACATAATCTGATATCTTTATGGTTTAGCTGATAAAGAACTTATGGCAGACCTAGAAGTTGGACAACCTGAAAAGACTGACTAGGGTACAACCTTCATGATGCATTGCAGCTTTAGGAATGCACCATTCTCTCTGTTCTGCCAGTTACTCTGGGAAAATATTTCTTTTAGTTTGCAAAACATCATTGTTCTTAGAGACATTTCCATTTAAGTGTGGAAGTATGTATTAGAATATTTCTGAGGGGTGGATAATGAGATGTTTTCATGTGAGCACCGAGGCCTGTCTTTCTTCTTTGAACCATATATAGAATATGTCTGAAAGAATCACAATGTATGATTGCATGTAATATATAGTTGTGATAAGACTTCAGAGATAGAAATTTTGATCATCCTCTATTTGATCAGAAGAGCTTAGATTGAGGTGTAAATTATGTGATAAGGAATAGACAGCAAAATTTGATTCTTAATCTTTCTAAGTGGAAGCAAAGACATCAAAAACTTCCTTTCAGCATGGATCATCACATGCCAGCATACAAAATGAAAAATAAGGTTAATAATGACCTAAATGTTATTGTGTGAAATAGTAGATTTATGTTTTACAACAAAAGAAATATGAAAAGGGGAAAAGAAGGTTGTTTATTTATTTCAAAGGGGGTTATTTCCCAACACTGAAGCGGATGCAAAGGAACTCCTGTCTTTAGCAGAATTTACTTGTCTGAACAACTCACTGTTCTGTATGATGCTCCATTGAAGCCGTTTTTCCCGTCTGCTTTGCTTCTCTGGGACCTGCCTCTTAAGAAACATGTCCTAGGGGCTGCCAGTCTCTATTCACTGAGATGTGCTAAATATGACCCCTTTCCACTCACTGAACATCTTCTTTAATAAACATCAATTATATTTCTAAATGGGGCTTTTTTACCATTTTTCTACATGGAAAGTACAATAAACATTGGAATTCTGTTGGATGTTATATTTTATAGACTACTTTACACAATAGATTCTTATTCCATGGGTAACTCCCAAGTCTGGTCATTCAAATTAAGACCTACAAAGGACACACACTCTAATTTTGTGTTGTTCTATATTAAAATAACAAAAATACAACACAATGCAAATGCAATGCAATAAAATACAATGGCAAAGATAGTTCTTCTCAGTTTAGCCACATTTTTTTCATATTATAGATTTATATATCTGTCTGAAAATTTCAAAAGACTTACACAGCAAAATATTCTTTCTCCAGGTCAAGAAAACATTCTGAATGACTTAAAAAGCAGTATTCTGCAGTAGGTACACCTGAATTCTGCTTTGTATCTATTGTAATTTGTTAGGCTGTGCACACATAATAATTGGGACAAGGTGCATTAGAGTTCATGTAAATGTGGAAGAAGGACTGGCAGAACCAAAAGAGGAATCAGTTTAGAGTCTACATTATCATAAGCGGACTATGCCAACCTCTCTAGAATTCAGTTAACCCTTATTGAGCACCAAATATTGTTAAATACTAGTTGGCTAGATTCTTATGCATACGTATCAACAATAAATCAGTTTAATTGGAACTTATTGCATGGCTCTGATCTTTGGACCTGACATTCATCTAATCAACTCATCTCTCAAAACTTTCAACCTACTGTAATGAAAATATAATGGCATCTGGCCCTCAGGCTGTAGCAGCAGCTGACCCAAGCCACATTGGATGCTGTTCTGTGTCATGAGGATTGTTTGGAAGCCAAGATGTGAGCACTATTTTTTCTAAATCATAAAAATATGCTTTTGATTTGAAAAAGCTGGATTCCTTGGGTTACTGCATTTACACAGAAAGATGTTCAAATGATTCCAAGGATGATTAAAGTGGTGCTTGAGTGGCACACTCCCCACATAGCTAAAGATGTTCAGAGTTTGTTAGGCTTTGCAGACTTTTTCAGAAAGATTATTCTATGTGCCATCTATAAAGTTAAATCCTGTACTTACAGAGTTGTTAAAGAAAGGAATTAAATTTGTTTGGATAGAAATCCAGCAAGCAGCACATGAAAAGTAAAATATCTTAATCCATGCTTATATTTTCTTCAATATCCCAGGGGAAATTTTTTTGTTTGTCTTTTTTTATTTTTCACATTTCTAAACTCCTATTTTTTTTAGAAAGCATGCTATAGTCTGTAGAGATTGACACAGATTAAAAAACTAGAAATGTTGCAGCAACAAACTAAGCCACTCTCCCACAGGCAAATGAGGTAAAGCAATTTTTTCTCCCAGTTTGATTATATATACAGTATGTCCCTGGCTTAAAGAACCTAATGCCAGCCTTGCTGTCCTGTAAACCAAAATTCTCTCAAATACTCCATGCAGCTATAACTATACATCTGGGATATTAGGAGCAACTCAACCATACCAGGACTTAATCACCAGAATCCAGGCACAGCAATTCTAGATCAATTCTCACCAGTCCTGATGAATGCCCTCCAAGAAGCCCACCTAGTATTGTGTCCCCATTTGTACTGAAGGGAAGACTTTTGAAAAAAAAAACTTTGAAAAAGAACCTTTCACCTTTGAGAGAAAGGTTTTGTAGCTTTATATTACAATAACTGATACAGTTCTGGGTGTGGCTGATACAATTCTACAGAAGAATTATTGAGTCTGTCATCTGTACCTTTGTAACTGTCTGGTTTGGTTCTGCAACCAACAATATTATATATTTGCATACTTACCTATGATAGATTGATCTGTGTTGGCGGGAGATTTGAAGAGCCATCATTGGCCACAAGCCGCAAGCAGCTGGCTATAAAAAAGGCTGCTGCAGTTTCTCCGCATGCAATTACTAGAAAGAAAATAAAAAGGAAAAAAGGTCAACTGGGTCTCGAGTTTCTTTTCCCACAACGCAACACTGCCGCTGAAGGTGGGATAGTGAGATGATGGAGCCCAGTTGTGCATGTGGTAACGAGGACCAAGCGAGACAAAATGGCCTGGAACAACTTGCCACCCACACCCATTCAACCCAACAACCGAAGACTGGGAATCCTACTTCGACCGATTCCTCATGTTTCTAGAAAGGAGCGATCTCCAAGGAATATCCAAAAATAGGAAGAGAGCTGTCTTCCTCACCCACTGTGGTCCCACAGTATTCAAAATGGCAAAGGCATTGGCAGCATCCAACGATGTAAAGACGATGGCATGGACAGACCTAGAGAAATTACTGTGAGCCCATTATGCATCAACCATTTTATGCCTCATCAAAAGACACGAATTTTATCGGCATGACCAAAAGGAAGTCGAGAGCATCAGAGATTTTGTTGCAGCACTAAGAGACATTGGCAGAGCATGCGAATTTCTAAATATGGATGAGGCCATGAGGGATCGCGTGGTCCTCGGATTAAAGGACCTTATGCTAGAGGGTCGATTACTAACAAGACCCAAGATAACACTGAAGGAGGCAACAGAAGAAGCCACCTCAGTGGAAGCCATACAGAAATCGACAGCCACCATGTGACAAATAAATAAATTACTAAAGGAAACCCAAAAAGACACTAGTCAAACACACAATAAGACACCAGAAGGAACAAAAAAAACACCTGTCACCACAACACTCCATGAGGACATCGAATCCCTATCAGAAGATGAAGATGAAGAGGTAAATCAACTCCAGTCGGAAAAAGGTAGATGGGAGCGAAATGAAAGAAACTCAAAATTCTGTTGTGCTGGGTGCAGAGGAAACCATCCACGTTCCGAATGCCATTTCTTCAATGCTATTTGCAGGTATTGTGAACGGCGGAGACACATAGCTAGGTCATGCCAAACTAAAATAACTATGGCCCTAGACAAAGATGGAATACCACCCCCCCAGAGAGAGGGAAAAGCAAAAAGGGTTCCGTTGGAGTCAAGAAAACAGAAACAAGCAATGGAAAGAAGTAAAGAGAAAAGAAGAAACACATCAAACAATAACCGTTGGGCACTCAAACTCAATCAATGCAAAAAAGGTACATGTGCAAGTGTAGAATGGTTGTACATGTGCAACCATAGAAGGCCAGCCATGCATGATGGAGGTGGACTCAGGCTCGTATTTATCAATGGTATCGTGGAATACCCTAAAAAGACTAATACCTGATATAGACAACGGAGAGCCCAAAATACAAAAACTCACACTAAAGGTCTACGAGGGAAACAGAATTCCTGTAGTAGGTACCAGACATTTCAAAGTTGAATTCAAAAAACACTAAAATCCTTCCATTAATCATAGTCAACCAGGATCGACCCAGCCTACTGGGACTCAAATGGTTTGCATCATTAGGAATTGGGGTAACTGGAATAAACAGCATTACTGAGACAGCCTGGGAAGAGAACCTGATGAAAGAATTCCAGGACATCTTCAATGGAGAACTGGGCAAGTACCAAGGGTCCCCTATCTNTTAACCACATGCTACAGCAAAGCGCATACCCCCAGTTCTGGTGGTACAGCACCTATTACATTCTTTGGGGGGAGGTAAAATCTTCGTGAAATTGGACCTTGTGCAAGCCTTCCAACAATTACCAGTTGACCTAGAAACAGTGGAAGCACAAACAATTGTGACACAGAGGGGGGCATTCAAATGCAACAGACTGCAATTTGGAGTTAGCGTGGCCCCAGGGGTATTCCAGAGTTTAATGGAATGCCTATTGCAAGGAATAAAGGGGGTGGTACCATACTTTGATGACGTATTAGTATCAGACAAGGACAAAGAACAACTGAAAGACAAACCAAATGCTGTAACAAATTTCTTAAGATAATTCTATACCTATTGCAAAGATACCTGGTCATTAATTGTTTCCCTTGGCAGATTTTCATATAATAACCATATTGATTACAAATCACAAAACTGAAAAATTTTTATCAGAGAACCCTTGATTAGATTCCTATCCATAGGCATGAACAATAAATGAATTTTACTGGAAGTTTACATGTGACCCTGGCTTGGGGCTGAGAATTATCTCTTTATCACTTTGATATTTATTAAAGAAGAAATTATTTTTCTCTAGTATGAATTTGGCTCCTACTGATTTCCATTACTTGTTATTTTTTAAATACTCAAGCTAGTTTACAGCTTTGATTTCTTGAGTTTCCAACTGAGGACTAACTAGCTCTAACTCTTTCAAGCCTTTCCCTGATATGAGCCAATGTTATGACAATTTATTCCATTTGTTATGATACAATTATTAGATTAATAGATTTGAAAAGATATTGTTCTTAATAAGCATCATCGCTGGTCTTACTATTTTTAAGACAGCCACTTTTTAAAAATTCATATCAAATCAAGCCCTTTTTGTGGTCAAAGACCAGCATAAGAAGGGTGGAATACAAGAAACTAAAATAAAATTATATATAAAAAGCTAACTTCCAAAAAGGATCTTCATAAAGTTTAAAAGGATGGTTGGACCAACTGATGTGCATAGTGGAACATGGCAAAATATTTTCCTTGCTAATGTTTGTTCTCAAATCATGAGTTCTTGTATTACACGTCTTTTCTCGATTATAAGGATGAGAATACTCTCAAATAACCTTATACAGAAGCAGGACTGCGCACGCGGATAAAGGGAGAGATTAGAAACAGGTAGCCAAACTCACATGCGACTTCTCCAGCTTCCGCGGGTGCTGAATCGGAAAGCGCATGATCCTCTGAGCCAAAGACGGGCAAAACTTCGTGTCGGTACAAAGCGCCTGCGCGAAGCTTCTGCTCATGCGTATAGTGCAATCACCAGGGGAAGTGACTTGAGCAGGGTTTGGAGAGATGAGAACTGCATCCGGGGCACGATTTCGCCTATTGTCTGGCTTACGGAATTGGCCTAGGGGTTCGCGCAGCCTGCCCTTGAGCCCTATCGCGATTGCGGTCTGAGGGGAGCGAAGCTCCTTGACGGGTACAGGAGGTTTTCTGCATGCCCGGGAGCAGCTGCTCGGATTCAGTGAGTAAGTCCAGCAGCAACCCTGCAGCGGCGACTCCTTATTCGCTCCCTTTCCCCGAAAGAGCCGCCGTCCCTTCGGTGCTCTTGAAGCTCAGCTTTGCCATAACTGGCAGCAAAAGCGTCTCTCCCGCCGTTGATGCCCGCATCTATTTGGCATTTTCTTTTCCTACCGCATTAACTCCGGTAGTAGATCGCGGGCATCCCTTTTCCTTGTGCCCGTATTATGGGGGCACTTTTATTGCGGTTTTGCCCCCTACCCCCGCCCTAACACGCTTTCCCCAAAGGGCCGAAGCCTTTCCTTCTACCCACTTTTTCCAGAGCATAAATTGCATTTGGAGGATTTTTTTTTCTTGTTTTTTTGTTCCCCGCTCCCCTTTAAAATAGCCCCCAATGATCACCTCCTTCACCCCCCCACCTCTCCAAAAAGCCGTGCGTCTCTCCTTCTCTTTTTCTTCTTTTCTGCAGTGGATCGTAGCTCGAAGAGGCGGCAGGTGAAGCCTTTGGCAGCTTCCCTGCTGGAAGCTTTAGATTATGACAGTTCAGATGACAGTGACTTTAAGGTTGGAGATGCTTCAGGTAAATAAATGCTTCTCCTTCTCGTGTTTTAAAATAGATTTAAATTGATTCTCACCCAATCAGTTTGCTTTTTGTTTCTTTTTAAAATGTCTTTTTTTTATGTGCCTTAACTATTCCTGGGGAAAGGGGTCATGGTATCTAGCTAATGCATAAAACTGTGGGTTCACACATGGCCCTGAACTATAATATGCCTTGTTTGGTTTGGATTTAGCAGACTATGGCAACCAAGCCAGTTACAATTTATTTAGTAAATCATAGCTGAGTGCTGACTGGATTTACACATTGTACTGAGTCAGGACATTCAATAATGATTTGATGAATATGGCATTCTAGGTTCATATATGTACAATTTATAAACCAGGGTGACTGAGTTTATGTCACAGATTGAATCAAACCAAATAGGTCATAGTGAATGAATACAGAATAATTATCAAGGAATATGAAAATGACCATTGAAATAGGAAAGCAGTTCTGACACTTACAAAATTTGAGAATTGAGGCAAGTCAATAAGACATAGGGAGAGCATCATGCTTTTATCTGTCTCCTTTAATATATTAAAATATGAGATGTAGGAACCCTATTTTTCTTGCTACCAATCTTTTTACATTGCTTTTCTAGCCCCATCCCTTTCCCCCCCTTTTTTTGACCTGTCTGGTTTCTTCTGCATTTGTGAGTAATCAGTTTCCATGATTATTCTTACTCTGTCAGAATATACCTGATATGTTCAACATATGAGCATTCTGGGAAATTTTTTCCTCTCAGTGATGCAGCTTTCATGATATTGGTTCCCTCCTTAATTTCATATACAGGTACTCCTCGACTTAACGACTACAATTGAGCCCAAAATTTCTATTGCTAAATGAAACATTTAAATAATTTTTCTCCATTTTCTTGTCACAGATGTTGAGTGAATCACTACAGTTGTTAAGTTACTAACACAGTGGTTAAATGAATCTGATTTCACCATTGACTTTGCTTGTCAGAAGGTTACAAAAGATGATTACATGACACTTGTCATGTGTGACACTGCAACTGTCATAAATTGAGTCAGATTGAATTTTGATCATGTGACCATGGGGATGCTGTAATAATTATAAGCATGAAAAATGGTCATAAGTCAGTTTTTTCAATGATGTTATAACTTCAAACAGTCACTAAATTAACTGTTGTAAGTCAAGGACTATATGTAGAGTGCAGGAATTAAGGTGGAACTGTTATCCAGATTGCTTCATATTGCATAATAATGTAATTATGAAAATAACCCTTATTTTAATCTCAGCCATTTTCTTCCTTGAATAGCTGATATTAGCCAATTTCTATTATATCCTCTAGTAGTCCAGTAAAAGATTTACATAATTTGATATTAAGATTATTTTTATCTTGAGACTTCAGAACTTTCTATCAATCTAGCTTTTTATTTTAAAAATCTTTAGTTTAAATCTAAAAAAAAAAAAAAACAAGAAGGCAAGAAAAAAATTCTGATGCGAATGTAGAAATGAAGCATGGCACATGGGCATACCCTGAACTAATGGCATATAGAGTTATATATTGTGTATAGACCTCCAGCTGAAGAATCCCAAAATGGAGTTGAACTAGAATTAAACATGAGAAATGAAATTTGGACTCTATATAATAATTGCTTTGCCTTGCACAGATTAATATATCTTGTAAGTGCAGATTTGGATATACACTATGAATCACTTAAGAATTATTCACTGCACTTTATGTATAAATGTATACAAGGAAATATTTCCAACCATTTTTATAGTTGGTAATGGAACAACAGATTGCTCATAATATTGTTGAATCCAATAAGCTTTTTATTGATCATTGGACAATTACAAAATCATTATAGTATGACAAATATAGGTAATTTAAAAACCTCTGCAACTTTAGAAAATATAGTCTATTAATTAACATAAATTTGGATTAGTTCTATGTGAAGTAGATATTTTGTTTATGTGTAATGTTATGAGCTTATATGTTTTTGAGTAGAAGTCACTATGATCATGTCACATTAAATAGGTTCTGTTTATTATTTCTGTTAACATGGCAGACTTCATGTCATTATCATTAGCGAACAGTTGGAGTATAACCAAGGTAAGTAGGGTCAAAGAAACTGGGAGTTACAGTGTTGAATTACATTTTCAGCACACCATTTATTGAGTGCATTAGTATGGATGCTGGGTATTCTAGTTCTCTGGCATTTATAGGGGTAAAGTTTTCTCATCTCTATATGTAACATAACAGCTGTAAAATTTATCAAAGTATGCTATATATCATTAAGCTAATTTAAATTTAACCAATATCTTGATAAATAGCGTTTTTTCATGTTAGCATAAAGAAATAATTTCTAATTTTCTAATTTGAAATAGTTTGGTGACTGCATTCAAAATGATCGATCAGTACCATGACAATATTCAAATTATTTATAAATGAAAATTTATAAAATATTAATTTGATAATTCTTTTTTGTTGGGGTGAATCAAACTTCATTTAGGCTATAACAAATCTAAATAGTGGCTGTGTACCTTATATAAATTTGTCATATATTTGGATTATGGAATGTAAGTTTTATTCTTTACATCAGATTTCTCCAAGTTGACATCTTCTGTATGTATTGTGACTGTGACTCTCAGAATTTATGACCAGTGTTAGAAGCATGGTACTGCTCTAGGAAGTTTCTATCAAATATAATCTTAGGGGCATTCTGAGAATTATAATGACAGTACATTTAGGGGATGTCAAGCTTTATAGATAGATATACCATTGAAACAACACTACTATCTAATACATCTTCCAGATATCCTCCCTCAATAGGTGAAAACATTTTTATTGCCTAAAGTATAAATATTATTTTTATAAACACAAGAAGAATTGGAATATTGTCTGTATGACATTCAGATTGTTTACCGCATTATTAATTTCATAAAAGTCATACTAGGCAAGCAGCTGGATTAGGGACTACTTAAATAGCTACTTATATATTTGGATATCTCTGTACATGATAAGCTATTGATTTTAAGGAAAATGCCTTGGGAGAAATCTATCCCATTGGAATATACATGTTCACTTAGACAAGCCCATTTAAAGTTTATTCTGTATCATATATGTAATATCAGAATTAATACAAGATATACACAATGATCCTTTATATCTTCACCAGTAAACACTGTAGCACTGTAACAATTTTATATTTGAAATTACTTTTTCAGTGCAACAGTTAAAAAAAAAACTATACACATGTCGTATCACATGGCAGCTTTCCTATTCAGATGTTTTCTTAAACCAAATGTCCATGAAACTCTGATAAGGTTCAAGTGGAGATCACAAAGTTAGAAAAGGCGGTTATATTTTCATACATCTGTCAACAGATATGAAGTCTCAAATTCTTAATCTTGAAACTTGCTGCCTGACTTTGTATAAATCATTGCTAATTTAATCTGTAACATTTTTGTGAGGTAAATCGCTAAACAATGCAACATTTTAATTTAAATTCTTTTTTTTTGTAAAAAATTTTTTATTTTTAACAACAAACGGACAAATACAAACATAAAGCAACAAAATCTTTCAATTGTACAATGTGTCTATTAGTACATAATTCTTGTGCATGATATATATAATCTTTTCTTCTTGAATATAAATTTACATTCATATTATATTAATCTATTTTCCCTATCATATTATATTATTATTAACTTCAAGCCCACAATATCCTTTAGCGCAAATCTCAATTCTTCCCAATGTTAATACATTTTTTTTGAAATTTTTTTTGATTTTTAAAAACAACATTGACAAACACAACACAAAACATAAAACCTCTTTTCTGAAAGCAGCCTGATCCTGGATTACATCTCTTTGTACAGACACCAAATTCAGCTCACTTTTATATACTACCGATTTCCATATCTTGATTACCATTCTAATTTTTCCTGTAATGGCTTCTCACACTCTGTTTAACTTTCTATAATTTTTATTTTTATTTGTTTCGATCTCTACAATTCAGATCATAATGATTTATATTTTTGTCTGTCCCATCTTCAGCTATCTATTATCTTTTCATACCTTAAACAAAATTCCTCCTGTAGTCACTAATTGGAGATTGACGCCTTTATAAACTTTTCCCTAGAATTTATAACACTTAATATAAAACGTAACTTCTATTCGGCATCTCTACATAGTATACTTAAAAGCTAAACACTAACTTTTAAACAAGGAAATATAAATATAAGGTATACTATATAATATATATAAATTATTAAGTATATAAATGTGTGTTGTGTGTGTGTGTGTGTGTGTGGCTGTGTGGTGTGGTGTGTGTGTGGTGTGTTGTTAGCTTCCTCTGGGTATTTATCCCACGTCATTGTAGTGCTGGTTACAATTGTTAGCAACATTTCAGCAGAACCCATCTTCAATCATCAGGGCTTTCTGTATGGATGTGGGTCTCACAGCTCCCTGGTCTTCAACATTCGAAGGGCTGGTCCATTTCTTGATTGGCTAGGAAGCCTGGGTCTGTGTTGCATTTGGACTTGGAGTTTGATTGGATTGGTTGTTCTGGTTTCTTGTCTGGTCTTGAGGGCTTTTGATGGCGGCAACACTCTGTTCTTGTGGTTGGAGGCTTTCAGTGCAGCTTGGCTTCGGTGAGAAGGAACGGACTTGCTATCATTAGCAAGCTAGGTTCACGCTGGTGCTGGTGGCGGGGTGTTTCAGTGGAGGCATCAGAGGGAGTCTGTTCATGTGCTCAGGTGTGTTTGTTTTGTGGTGTAGAATCTTTCTATTTTGAGAGTGCAGGGGCTTCCAAATATTGACAGTCTGCTTGAATCATCTCTTTCTATTCATGCTGTTCAGGTCTTTTTTTCAAATCTCTATGGCTTCTCTGATGATTCTGATTGGTTGTGGTTTTCTAGTAGGGCTAGGGTTTTAGTGGCCATTGAAGTTATGTTGTACGCCTGTGGTTCTTCTGTGTTGGACTTAGTGAGGATGGTGTGTTCCAGCTTTTTACTGCATTTTTTGTATTTCAATCTAGGCGGGTAACTTATTCTTCTATTGGGTCGTCCCAATGTATGTGGCGGGCATGATGTACAGGGAATTCGTATATGCCCTTGGGGTTTATCCAGGTCCAATTTTTGTCTTTGGGTTTCTCAGGATGGCTGCTATTGATTTTTGTCTGTTTTGAAGGCAGTCTTGATGTGATGCCTGTAATAGTATCTTCTGATTTTATCTGTAGTTACCTTTATGTAGGGCAAATGACGCTGTTCTCATAGGTCTGTTGGTCTTTCTAGGCTCTGTCTATGTCTTGGTGTGTTTTGTGGATTCAAGTTGGGTATTTTGTTTTTTTGGAAGCCATGTTGGCTGTCAATACTTCAGTCAGGGTTGCCATAGTTTCAGTCTGTTATATGTGTCTTATCTGCCTAGGACGTTTGGTCTGGTTAATTAGTGGTTTTAGCCACGGAATTTATCTGTGCTGCGGTGGGGTGGGATGGCGTTACTGGGGTAGCGTTGGTGTGTGTTTTTCTTTGGTATATGGTGTATCCCAGTGTGCCATTCTGTTTCTTTTGTAGTATTAGTAACTCTAGGAATGGTAGTTGTTGTTTATTTCCGTTTCTAGGTAACTGATTTTTGTGGTGTGGTTGTTTAGGTGTTGGCGAAACTTGGTTTAGGTTTTTCTTTTTCATGGGGCCAAAATCACAAATGGTGTCAGCTCGATGTATCTTAGTCCATAGTTTGGGTTTGTGGTGGATAGCCCACGGGCTCTGCGATTTCGGAATCTTCCAGACAGGTTTGCACATGAGATATTCCAGCAGGGACTGCGATCAATCAATTTGGAAGGCCTGCACTCTCAAATAGAAAGAATCTACACCGCCAACAAAACAGACAACACCTGAGGCACAGACAGACTCCCTCTGATGCCTCCAACTCAAACACCCCATACCTGAGCACAGACAGACCCCTCTATGCCTCCAAACTCAACACCCCCCCACCCAGGCACCCAGATTGAAACCTAGACTTGGCTATGAAGTGCAGCCGTAACTTTCACACGAACCAAGCTGCACTGAAAGCCTCCAACACAAAGAACAGAGTGTTGTGCCAGCCAATCAAAGGCCACCAAACACAAGACAGAAGAAAACCAGAAACACCAATCAATCAAACTCAAAGTCCAATGAACACAGGACCCAGGGCTCCTAGCCAATCAGAAATGGAATCAGCCTCGAATTTGATAAACCAGGAGCTGTGAGGACCCACCTCCATACAGGAAGCCTGATGATCGGCAGCATGGGATTCTGCTGAAACGTTGCTACAGACTTTAACAGCACTACAATGATGTTGAGTGGATAATAACCGCACGAAGGAAAGCTAAACAGCACACATGTAAGTTACCCGCGAAGGCTAAAAAAAACCAAACTATATATATATATATTATAGTATGATGGTATAGTGATAGTTAAAAATAAGCATCCATACCACATTCAATTCTATGTCTATTAATTATTCATTTTTAAATTTGTAAACATTTCAACGACGTTACTTTCAAAATAGGTCATATGCTTCAATGGGGGACGCTTATAAACTTTCCATGATACGTCCCCAGCACTTCACTTGCATTGTTAAAACATTTATGTCCATTTACTGTTAATCGTATAGAATGTTCCCATTACTTCTAAAATTACATTCTCTTCATTTAATTCATTACATTTATTTTATTCAGGAAATGTTTACGTTTTTCCAATCTTCTTAATATATTTCTAAATACAAATATACAAACAATACAATGCCATATGTACCCTGAGAAAAAATCCCTTTTTCAATTTAAAATTTTCACCCATATCGTCTAAATAAATCTGTTTCTTTTATATCTTGCTTTCACACCTTGTAGCTTCTTTTTCTTCCCTCCTCCTTTGGTTCTTCTGGCTCTTTTTACCCCCGTCTCTCCACAAACTTTGTATTCTTCGTTGCTAATTATATCCCTTTTCACTATTTCACTTTTTTGTTGGTTCATTTAGGTCCCAACCTATTTCCGTGTGTCAACCCCTTTTCCCTCCGAGCCTCTAAAATAAATGTTACTTGATTTAAAGCTGGCTTCTTCTTGCCCCAATCTTTGTGCGTAGTCTTTTCTTGTAGTTTCCGTAGTTAACAATCGCCATCTTTAAGAAATGCTGAAAAACGGAAACCAGAGAGCCCCTTCCTTCTTTTTTCTCTTCTTTATATTTTTTAATATCGGTCTTCAAATGTCCACAAAGAGCCATTGTTTTTCTCTTCTTTAAAACACCAGCTGAGTATTTTTAAACCTTCTCCGATAAATGTCCAAGAGTCCCAAATCACCAAACAACCAAACTCCAACCAAAGCTTTCCTTTTACACTTTTCTTCCTTTTTTCACTTTCTCTTCCTGGGTTGTAATATTTAGTTACAAAGTTCCAGTTATAAGGATTAGTCTTTTAGCAATCTCTGTTAAAATTAACTTTAAGATTCCTTTAGAGATTCCCAGGCTATCTCTCCTTCTAAATTCTTTTCCTTATTCTCTCCTCTCCCTTTCCCACTTTACAGCAAAAAAAATTTCTTTCTTTTTTTTTTTGCTTTTTATATTCAGGCTACAATCTTATTATCCCTTGGCTATTAAATTTTCCAGTTATAAGTACCTGTTGATGCCAACAGCAGATTTTTCCATTTTCTCATTATCTTCTTCGCTTGTCAACGTAAGGAAGGGAGAGTGGGGAAAAAAAATAACTTCCCATTTCACTTTTGCATTTCGCTGCTTCCAAGTCTTCTTTGGAGCAATGTAATCTTTTGGTTTGTTTTAAGGGTTTATGTTCCAGATACCTTTAATTGTTTCTTCTATCCCGGTCAGCCAAAACTTTCACTTCAGCCATTTCCTTCCTCCTGCGACGTTCTTTTCCGGATAGAGGGCTTCTTTGAGGCAGCATTTCTGACCGCCGCTCTGCCGCCTTCGGGAAAGGGAGTTTAGCCAGCTGGGGAGGAAAGATGCGGCTTTCCTCAACCCTGATGGAGTCACCCCCATCTTCACCAACCTGTACGGTGTGGCTTAGCCCCGAAGCCAACTGGCTCGGGGCGCTCCGGCGGCGAGCCCAGATAGAAACCACGCACGATCGCGGATTCCTGCCTGTTGCCGAAGCCCTGCAAAACAGAAGTTTTTAATTTAAATTCTTGAAACCTGATGAGGACTTTTCCAACCTTGTGAACCCCAAATGCATTGGATTACAACTCCCAGAATTCATAGTCTTAGAAGTCCTGGTTAGAAATTATAGGAATGCTAGTTAGAGATATTTGGAGATAGCAGGTTAAAGTGGGTAAAAAACCTCCACTTCTCTTGTTTTTTTTTAATACTTGACTAATCTACATTAGGTTTATTAAATGCTATTATTTGAGTATGACTTTGTATTTTTTATAAAATGACTGAAATGCAGCATTCCTTTTTTCCCAAAGTTAGTTTGGACTGTCATTTTAATATGAACAAATAATGGTTATTGCAGATGGGTAGTGTTGATACATAACAATGTTAAAACTCATTCATCATTTCAGTTCCTCAAAATCCTGAAGTTTATAATATTGCAACAGTCTTCCTTGCAGTTCATGATGTGAAGCCTTGAGTCATATTTTACTGGAGACTTGACAGGAGATTAATTATAATAAATATCAGTATTTCAGATTAATTTATGCAACTTTAGACAGGCAATCTAAATTAGAGATTTGTCCTGAATGAAAATTGTTGATCATTTTATATAGGAAATGCTGTGCCTTATTACCTTTTTACATTAAAATAATGGTGTTGTTATTTATTTGTTTGGTTAATTAATTAATAAGCTGCCGAAATCCCAAAAATGTACTTAAATGTACAAAAACTTACAACCAAAAACCAACATACAACTAACCAGAAAAGTAAAATACAAAATAAAACAAGACAAAATAAAGATGGTATCAAAATCACTCTATCCTTAAGCTTGGGAGACTAACTAGGTCTTCAACCAAGAAGTCCAAGATTTTGCCATGCTTTTTCTCACCCATATTCTGGTTTACTTTGACATTTCAATTTTCCTCAAGAACAATAAATCCATTGTATTTATTACAATTAATTTATAGTAATTGATAACTCCTCTTGAGACAATTCTGAGACAGCAACTAAATATCATAATAAATAAGAATGTACAAGCCAATTAGAAGTTAAATGAGTTAAATATCCCCTCAAAGTTTTTAAAATAAGTTCAACAAACTATTGGAATTTTCCTTTTAAAAATATGGAAATATTTTTTTTTAATTTTTTTGAAACTCCTTTTTCCAGCTATAGTGATCTGAACGAGCAATCCAGTCAAAATCCAGTCAGCAATCCAGTTTTGTGTTAAGAGAGTGAATCTCTTACAGAGTCACTTTTTATCTCACTGGAGAAAATGGTATGTGGCAGGAAAGGAACCACAACATGTACCATTCTATATGTAATACATCTGTATACATAAAATTAAATATCTTACTGATACTTGGTAATTAAATTATCCTGGTGAACATATGAATTATAGACATTACTTATTACTGAGTAAATATTAATATCAGTCACTCAAAAAATTGCATATTTTAATTACCTTTCTTTTTTCAGAAATCTTTTGAGAATCAAAATATAAATTTATTACATAAATAATAGTGCTACATTTTAAATTTAACATACTAATGTTGTATATCTTATAATGCATAGATTTTAGGTTTGTAAGGTTCCTTCGCATGCCAAATTATTCTTTTTTAATTTGCAAAAAAGCAAGAATATTTGGTAATGATGAGTAATAGGGACTGACTTTAGCAAAAAAAAGTTACCATAAAAATTTATTTTTTTATCCAATTTATCAATTATAACATATCCTTTTAATTGAGTTCCATTACTGATTCTATGGACATATTGTATTACCTCCTTGGCAGCAATACTGTATGAAAGAGGTTTGCCACTATTTTCTACAATAATTAAAAAAAAATCAGGAGTTGAGTTAGGAATACAGCCCTGATTTTTCCTAGTGGACTCTTAATCCAAACACTAACCAAGTCTGCTACCTGCTGAGATTTTTTTAGCTACTTTGATATACAAAAAAGTGTCTATACAATGCAAGCATCTGTGAGCATGCATATAGATATATATTCTCATGCATGTGTGTGTGTGTGTGTGTGTGTGTGTACTTTCCATCTACATATTAACAAGAATATTATCTTAGAAAATATATTTATACTTCTTATTTAATGTTATAGTTTTAGTTCCTCAGATTATACTCACATTAGATGAAAACAAGACATTTAATATTTCCAATAGCATTCAAGCTGGCTATCTAATTGTCCTGTCTCAATTTTCCTTTTTGTTAATTGGTGCTTGTGATGGCTTTCTCTTCTACAACTTCTGTTCCTCAGCTTTCTTTTCTGCTGCTAGAAAATCAGGGAGAAGATTCCTCTATATTGCCTTGAATTTTGGAGAATTTAGAAGCTCTACTACTGTTTGTTGGTTGAGAATGATATGTGGCTCCATTTTTCTCGCAGATATTGCTAAATTTTGCCATATGTATCACCAATGGAGTATATGAGGTTTATATACTAATATAAGACATATTCCAATTAAATATGGAATAATTATAATTATCAAAATATGGTATTGAATCCAGCAGTTATGTTCTATTTTGTTTATTCATTAATTAAAATGCTTTATTCCAAAGAATGATGGCATATGCATATTAGAATGAGAAAAAAATCTAGAGAGTTTTTAAAGGAAGTTATTTAAAAAAAAAGATGGAGCATAGATGTGGACCACCTTCTTGTAGTTCCATGTTGTCTTTCAAGTGAGTGTTCCTGAAGCTATTTAGCTTTCAGTACTGTCATGCTCTGGCCTTTGGAAAAATGAAGTCATTCAGATGACTCTCTATGTTGCTTTTTTGTTGCATGTTGCACAAGACCTTTTTGTATTTTTTTATAATTTTATTTATTCTGTATATCTGCATAAAAGATATACATCTAGTTACATTTGTATCCTTTTAATATATTAGTATAACAATAGTATTGTGTTTTTCAACAAAATATTCCCAAGTAGCCATAGCTAAGACACCTGTTTATGAGTTATGTTCTTTATATAAATTATAAAACATGATAACACAATTGTGTCCTATTATTAAACAACAATTACAGTTTCAAAAATTAGAGTAGTGGCTTAAATATACCCAAAAAAATCCTAACATTTTGCTTTATTTGTTTTTCTTTCTCTTCATCCAAAAGATCCTGTTCATATCTTTAGAGAAAACAGGAAATAAAATTCAATGTATATGTTGAATAAATTAGATTTCTTTTACAATTAAATGCAGTTACACTATAATTTTTATACAGTAAAATGACAATGTACAAAAAGTTTTATATGGTTGTTTTAATCATTTCAAGAATTATAATTGTTTTAGAAAGAATTATTTATGAAATGGTTTATTGATCTGTTTTAATTACTTATTCAGTTAGTCAGTTAGTCTAGCAGAATTAAACAAAACAAGTTGGGTGCTGAGCTGTATAACTAAATTAGCCCATGTCATAAAATGGGACAGAAACACAGCTTCTTACTATTCTAGAAGGCAAAAAAAGCAATCTGCATAGATTTTTATTATAAAAATGCTATTTCAAGGGGAAAAAAATACCAGATAAAAATAACTGGCTACTAAGAAAATAATATTTAATTTGACTAAGAAGATTGCCTCAATTTTTCTTTAAAAAAATCTTTTTTTCTTTTTAGTACATTTTATTTTGGAATTCCTTTTTTAAATTCTCATATGCTCAACAGATTCTGAAGGCAGTGGACATGGCAGTGAAGATGGATCAAAGGATAGCGGAGAAGGTTCCTGTAGTGAATCAGAGGAAAACATATTGGAGGAAGAGCTGGCAGAAGAAGATGAAGAAAGGAAAAAAACGGAGGAAAACCCTAAAAATTCAGGTGGAGAAGAACTGCCAGTAACAGAGAAAAGGACTATTAAAACTGAGAAAAAAGAAGAGGAGGCTGAAGAAGAGGAAGATAGAGAAGCAGAAGAGAAGGGAAAAAAGAAAAAGGAGAAAGAAAAAGAGGTAGAGAAGCCCAATGAAGGAGATACTCGTGTTGATGAGCACACAAATGAGCCAAAAAAGTGGAATCTGAGAAGAAATCGCCCTCTTTTAGATTTTGTATCTATGGAAGAACTAAATGATATAGATGACTATGACAGTGAAGATGACAATGATTGGCGCCCAACTGCAGGAAAAAAGAAGGGGAAAAACACACTGCGCAGAGAAGGAAGTGATGGTGACAATGAGGATGATGAAGATGATGGGAGTGGAAGTGATGAGGATGACAATGAAGAGGAAGCCAATGATGATGAAGATAGCAGTGCTGCTAGCGATGGGGAATCCAAGAAGAAAAAAAACAAAGCTCTTAGCAGAAATAGTGTTGATGAGGAGGAGCTGACAAATGATAGCCTGGCTCTTTCACAAAGCAAGAGCAATGAGGTAGAATAGCCAACTTTATATAAAGTTATATATCATTACATCATTATCTTCTGATGAAAAATGGAACCTACTCTGCAATGTGATTCCTTTGAAATTATTATTTAAAGCTATGCAAAGTTACCGAATAATGATTGTATTAAGAGGCTTTTAATTGTGCTGAGTGCTCATTAAGATACCTTTGCTTCAGCTTTATTGAAATCCCATTAGAATTTTGGATTTAGATTTTTGGTTTTTACAGTATGAAGTCTGGATTCAGATTTAAGTGCATTTCAGATTTAACTTTTAGTAAGAAAGAATTTGTTGCCTCTTTTACAGCAAATGCACGAAAGACCCATGTAAAATAAGCATGCAAAAGAAATCAGTACATTCCCTGTCATACCAGGAGCTAGGGACTTATATTCAATGTACACAAGTCTGTCTTTTGTATATTGAAACACAATAGTGTATTATAGTGTGTAATTTTTTAAAATCACCAACTTTCACAAGAAAAAAGAGGCTTTTTCTTTTGTTATGTTATGGTGAGACATTAAATGTTTTGGTGAGACATTTTGTTATGTTATGGTGAGACATCACCATTGTTATGGTGAGACATTAAGATGATTTGCTTTACCATTATTTTCTGGTTTTTAATGACCTTGTGTATAATTTCTTTTAGTAAGGTTATATCAGCTTTTTAAAATGTTACAATTCAGTTGTACTTATTGAGATTGGGCTTAGTTTTATTTTTATTTTTTACCAAAGAAACTCTTCTTTATTGTTTCTGAAATTTTAAAATTGACCCATTTATTTAACCAAAGGGTCTAAAATTAATCCCATAACTGAATCCTATAAGTGCATTATTAATTCTATAAGTGCACATTATTAAGCATTAAATTCTGATAACGTATACATCTTTTCAAAGTTTAAAATATAAGATGTTAAAACATTATGGAAACATTCTTTACTATGTTAAAGTCATATCCCAATTGTTAATATCTGTTGTGTTCATAAATAAACAGCAGCCCTACGTAACTTGGCTTGCAAATAATGGGACATCTCCTATTTTTCTTTA
Source organism: Laticauda laticaudata (assembly GCA_004320025.1). Taxonomy (NCBI): domain Eukaryota; kingdom Metazoa; phylum Chordata; class Lepidosauria; order Squamata; family Elapidae; genus Laticauda; species Laticauda laticaudata. The sequence continues at coordinate 36,099 of BHFT01019688.1, forward strand.
GAATTGTTACTTTACTGTAACAGTGTAACAGTGTACCATCAGATTTTGAACAGATTATGATAATCTGCTGATAATAAAAAAGACAGACTGTTATCCGCCCAGTCATATTCATGAGATGAATGGCCATATAAATTTATTAAGTAAATAGAGAATGAATCCTATTTAAGCAATTCTTAGAAATTATCTGTAGCTAATAAAAGCTATTAGGATCCTGTTTAGGGTAAATGAGATTTTTTTTCAGATGTGTCATATGCATACCAAGCACTTTCATTTCTGGTTATGTTTACATATACTTGTGCATTATATTATATATGAATTATTTGATCTTTTATCAGTATAGCTTTTAATAGGAGAGGTTTTTTATTGGGGAGGGCAGCTCCCCAGTTAATTGCTCTATATATTTTACAAGTATTAATATTCTGAATATTTTAAAGTTTTTATTAATATTCTGCCTATAATATCAAAAAACAAAAGGAGGCAAAACCATGCTCAGAAAAATAACAAGTTTTTATTGTAGCATTTCTCAGCATCATCCAAACACCATCATCCAAAGTGATTTTAAGAACTGATCATGCATCTTCACAATTTTATATTATTGGAAGCTATTGCAATGAAATCTTCAAAGATTTTGTGGCTGAATATAAAAATTTTTCTTTCTCTCTTCCCCTCCCCCCCTTCTCTCTGTCATTCACACTCACCAACTCACATATACACACAGATTAGTTTTTCAGACTAAAAGCTGCATCTGTATTCTATTTTAAGGAATGAAAAATACTGAGGGCCAGAGAGATTAATTGCTCTGAATCACATTGTTAAATGCTATGTGCAGTTTTGCTGATGATAATCATTGCTGTAGTTTAAAATTTCTCAGTGCAATGTGCAATATTTCAATCTGGTTTTCTGGATTCTCAGCTTGATCATTAAGTATGTATCTACTTTCTTTGCTCCTTAAAACACAAAAAAAATGTGAAAGATTGAAAAATTTAATAATTTTGATATCTCAAAGAACATATTAATCTTATATTTATGTAATATATTTGGTAATTCTCTTACCAAAGTTTAGTACAGTAGTCTATGTCTGATTAGGATATGAAAGAGCATCTGCCTGGCCAGGTCATGATTTATACAAATATAACTACCTTTTGTAACATTTTATATTTTAAAAAATATAAGTAGTTACTTATAGTAACTACTTTGTCACTTAAAGTACGCTAAGCATTGCTTATTCCACTATTTTCATAGAAATGTTCTAATAACAACCATGTTAATTTGTTAAATTTTCTATTCAGTAGAAATTCACTGGGATTCAGCTGCAGTTAATTTTTCCAGATTAGGATCTATTTTTCTTCTGTATTTTATGAAATACTACTTAATTAACAACTTTGATAGTACTTCCAGCACTTATAAAAGGTTTGTTAATTTACAATGATGTATAAAAATGCTTAAACACAGTGTAAAGAAAATAGGATGTGCAAAAGATTGGATTTGAACTGTTTTATGCACAAAATGTCCTATTTCGGGGGCAAAACTGCTGTTTCAAATGAGAAATGAGTTGATGAGTATTTTAAGTCTATCAAGGTTGCAACTGAGCAATTCCTGTTCCAAATACAGCTGTTGTAAACTTGGAATACTTCAAAGAAATGCTCAGAGCAACTTCATGTTTAACAGTTGTTGAGTGCTGAGAACAAGAACTATTTCATATATGGATCAACATATTTGACCAGAATCATAGGGTCTTCTATGGAGGTCTTCTAGTCAGCCCACCTGTTAATTTGTATAGAATTAAATAGGAATCCTAGAACATCAGTGAAAAATGCATCTTGCTTTTCCAAAACTTTTGAGACCTAAAATGTGAATATATGTTTAAAATAGACACATTAGAAAGATAATGATATTAATTTAGCAGCAAAAAATTATATTACTTTAAAAGTCACTTTGAATTCTGTAATGCTTACTTGAAAGCAGGTATATATAAAACTAGAACCCTAATGTAGAAATTATGGTTTTAATTTACACAATGTATATGACAAAAGCCAAAAAATTGTTTTAAAGAAAAGAACAAGTTTTCACATTTTGTAAATATATGTAGATATAACAGCATCATTTAGAAATTATTTTTCTGGATGATATTTTATCCAGAATGTTTGATTAGACAGTAAATATAAAATTAGTTCACATACTTGGCAATATTTTACATTGGAATTTTGTAAATAAATGGCAATTCTTCATAATACTAGAGTAGATCAGTTTTTGCCATGTTCTAAAGTATCATTCAGAATAGAACTGGAAGGGACGTTGGAGGTCTTCTAATCCAATCCCTGCTCAAGCAGAAGATCCTATATCATTTCAGAAAGGTGGCTGTCCAGTCTTTTCTTAAAAACCTCCAGTCATGAAGCACCTACAACTTCTGAAGGCAAGCTGTTCCACTGGTTAGTTGTCCTCACTGTTGGGAAGTTTCTCCTTAATTCCAGGATGCTTTTTCTTGATTAGTTTCCATCCATTACTTCTTGTCTTGCCTTTAGGTACTTTGGAGAATGTTGACACCCTATTCTTTGTTGCAGCCCTTCAAACACTGGAATACTGCAATGATGTCACCCTAATCTTCCTTTTTTCTAGATTAGCCATACCCAATCATCTTAGTTGTTCATCTTTGCTCTTTTTCCAAAGTCTCATCTTTTTTGTAATGTGACCAAAACTGGATGCAATATTTTAGATGTGGATTCATAAAGCGGTACTAATACTTGACGTGATTTTGATTCTATGTCTCTGTTTATACAACCAAGAACTATATTAGCTTTTTTGGCTGCTTCCCCTGCTGGCTCATGTTTAACTGATTGTCCTCTATTACTCAGAAGTCCCTCTCACAGTTACTGTTTCTGAGTTAGGTTTTGCCTAATCTGCTGTTGTGCCTTTGGTTTTTCCTGCCTAGGTGTAAAACTTGGCTTTTCTCCACATTAAATTTCACTTTGTTGCAGAGGGCCAACATTTATCATTTATGAAGATATTGAAGAATGATGGGCCTAAGATGGAATCTTGTAGTACCGCTTACTTCCCTTAATGCAGCTATAGCACCATTAAGGACTACTTGCTGAATACAGTTTGTACAGTTACAAATCCATCTGGTGGTGATACTGTCTACCCCACGTTTTTCCAGCTTACTAAGTAGTAGGTTGTGATCTACTTTTTCAAACGCTTTACTGAAGTCTGAGTATATTATTTCCATAGCATTTCGCTGTTCTACTAATTTAATCACTGTCAAAGAATGAAATAAGATTGGTTTAACATGATCTGTTTTAAACAAATCCATGCTGGCTTCTAATTATAGCTTTATTTGTCTCTAGATGTCCATGGATCTTTATTATTATCTTTTCCAGTATCTTCCCAAGTATTGATGTTAGGCTTATTGATCTGTAAATTCCTGGTTCTGTTTCCCCTTTATTGAAGATGGGAATAACATCAGCTGTTTTCCAGGCGTCAGGTAATTCCCCGATGCTCCAGGATTTTTGAAAGATATGGTACAATGGTTCTGAAATGACATCTACCAGCTCTTAACTCTGGGATGTAATCTATCAGATCCCAATGATATATATTCATCAAGATCAGACAGATGTTCTCCTCCCATTTTCTTTATTATTTTAATATTTATTCCTAGTCTGTTACAGTTATGTTTTAGTAGGTTGGGCTAAAATTTCTTTTTGTGTTAAGACTGAATTAAGCAGCTCTGCTTTCTCTCTTCTGCCTGTTACTTCCTTGCCATCTTCTCTATTTAGTAGATTGACTGTTTCCTTCACTTTTTTTCTTGTAATTTATATGTTGAAAGAAACTTTTTTTTTATTATCTTTGATTTTTGTTGCAAATCTTTCTTCATTCTGAGCCTTTGCTTTCTGGTCTTCTGGTCTTTCTGGGTCGAAACTAATCAAAGAGAGAAACAACTTAGAACTAAGGAGAAATTTTCTGAAAGTTAAAATAATTAATCAGTGGAACAGCTTGCCTCCAGAAGTTGTACACTGGAAGTTTTTAACCATTTGTCTGAAGTGGTGTAGTGTTTCCTGCCTAAGCAGGGAGTTGGATTAGAAGACCTCCAAGGTCCTTTCCAATTCTGTTTATTCTATTCTGTTCTGTTCTTTTCTGTTCTGTTCTGTTCTATTCTACAAATATTTGTTGATTAGCCAAGAGTTTATTTCTCCTTGATCGGAAGGCCTGCAGTATACACTTATAGCAAAGTCATTCTTTTTTTTTTCCTTTTATTTTGAGCCATATGGATTCTAGGAGATTTCTTGGTTTTGTGCATTTCTGAAGAGAGGTAGTGATCTTTTATAACCCCGCCTTCTTTTACGTCTATTTATTTTGAATAGTTTGTATTCTTCTATCAGTATATTCCAGCCATGAGTGATTCCGCCAAATTTCAGTAATGGCATCTATATCATATTTACCTCTGAGCACTAATACTTCAGGTTCACCCTGTTGTTCCCTAAACATTGAGCATTAGTACAAATGCATTTGAATCCTTTATGTGTCAAGTATGTTTCTTATATCTCCTACTTTGTGACTGGGATTTCTTTCCTTCACATCACTTTCTACTTTATTATGTTTTTTCTTTCTTTCTTCTTTCTATTTACTCCCTACTTCTTCACATCACTGGTTTCTAGTCATTTTTTCTTAGAATTAGGTTCTAAAGGTCATGAAGATTGCCCCCCCTTTCCCCTAAATTTTAGTTTAAAGTGCTTGATATGATGAGCCAGTCATTTTCCAAATATATTCTTTCTAGTTCTTGTGAGGTGCAATCCATCCCTTGCCAAAAGCCTCTCATGCAGATAATGCAGACCATGGTCTATGAAGCCAAAGTTCCTTTGATAATACCAGTTTTAAGTTAGTACTCCCTCATTGAATGTTGCCCTTTTGTTGGAAATATAGTTGAAAGCACCAGTTGTTCTCCTAATTCTTAAATTTTCTTCCCTAGCTATTGTGTTCTTGTTTTCAGATTTCTTGCTGTGTCATTGGTCCCACATTGTTGTGTCATTGGTCCCCTTTCTTGTAGAAGAAGAAAGGGGTAGTAATCCATGGGGTTGATTATTTCAGTAAGCTACTCAGTTACATCTTTGATTTTTACTCTGTATCTCCCTAGATTGACTATCCAGTCTACAAGGTATAGTTTCTGTTTCCTTAAGAATTGAATATCCTATCACCAACATTCACCTTTTTTTCTTGATTAAGTCTGGGATACTTTTTTTCCTGTTGCAGGAATGCTGGCTTGCATCAATAGAAACTATTGATGAATGCTCTTTTATGAGTGTCTGCATATTTTCTTCCAGTGGGAGGAAAGCTATTGTTAGTTCCAGAGTGGCTTCATTGTAGCAGCTAGGGTAGATTGTAGGGACTTTGCACTTGGTTGTTGTTTTCTTCTAAAAGTGACATGTTTCCCTCACTCTTACTCTTTAGGTTCATGTATACAATCATTTTTTGTGGGAGCTGTGTGTTCTTTATTGTATTCATTTTGGATATGTAAGTTTTCTTTTATTGTTTATTTTAATAGATTTGTCAAACACAAGATAATAGGTATAAGAATAAACATAGTTATGAATGCATGAAATGGATACACATAAGAAAAGTAAAAGAAACAATAGGACAGGGACGGTAGGCACATTGGTGCGCTTTTGCATGCCTCCTACAGACCTTTTAGGAAAGGGGTGAGGTCAATAGTAGACAGTCTAAGGTTAAAGTTTTTGGGGTTTGGGGAAGAAATCACATAGTCAGGTAGAGTGTTCCAGACATTGACCACTCTGTTGCTGAACTCGTTATTTCCTGCAGTCAAGTTTGGTGCAGTTAACCTTGAGTTTGTATCTATTGTGTGCTTCTGTGTATTGTTATGGTTGAAGCTGAAGTATTCATTGACAGAACATTGCAATGATTTTATATATTATACACCGAAGACAGCATAGTTCTAGGCTTTCTAGGTCTATAAATTTCAAGTCTGGTGGCATGAGGTATTCTGCAATGAGTAGAGGAGTTGAGAACTCTTCTTGTGAAATATTTCTGGACTTTCTCACAGTATTAATATCAGACACATAATGTGGGTTCCAGATTGATGAGCTGTATTTGAGTATTGGTCTAGCAAATGTTTTTGTATGCTCTAGTTAGTAGTGTGATATTAACAGAGATAAAGCTACGTAGGATTAGATTAACAACTCTTAATGTTTTTTTGGCTATGCAGTTACAATGGGCTTTAGCACTTAGATCATTTGAAATAAGAATTCCAAGATCCTTGACAGTTTGGATCATCAGGAAGGTCTTGACTATTCAGCTTGTATTTTATTTTCTGATTTTTTTTGCCAATATGTTAGACAGAACATTTATTTGTTGAAAATTTGAAGTTGCCATTTGTTTGACCATTCTAATACATAGTCGAGGTCTTTTTGAAAGGTAGCAGTATTGTCTGTTGGGTGTTGAATAGCTTTACATCATCAGTGAAGAGAATGCAGTTGCTCTTAATATGATCACAGAGATCATTTATGTAGAGTATGAAAAGAGAATTAATCCTAGAACACTCCCTTGGGAGACACCACTGTTGATAGGTACAGTATTTGATAGGACGCTCCCAATTTTGACCATTTGTTTGTTTGACAGGAATGCTTCTATCCAGTTATGCAGGAATGCTTCTATCCAGTTAGGCAGATACCATAGGATTTTAGTTTTCGTAGTAGTTTGTCGTGTACCACTGAGTCAAAGGCTTTACAGAAGTCTATGTAGATTGTGTCTATTACTTTGCCTTGATCGAGTTGTGTAGTCCATATGTTTTTGCAGTGTAAGAGTTGCAGATTACAGGATAGATTTTTCCTTAAATCAGATTGTTTATTAGAGAGTAGATTGTTTGTCTCTAAGTGGAGGATAATGGATTGGTTAATAATTTATTCCATAACTTTACAGGTAATGCAGCATAAAGAGATTGGTCAGTACAATTGTTGTAGACATAGAATAGGCTATGTAAAAGTCAATACTGGTTCCATAACAATCACTTTCTGTCGCACAGTGCATTGAATTTCTTAATTTTAATTCTCAAAAAAGAACATTTAATCACTAGAACTTTACTTTGGTAGAGTGTGGCAGTTTAAAGTCTAAGCTGAAAAAATTCAGTGATGTTTTGGAAATGGCTTTCCCATGATCTTAGCAGAATCATTTCGAAGCAAATTATCAGTTAATTGTCTGCTTAGAGGACATTATTTATTGAAAACCTGTAAGATTAGTATAGGCTTTTGAAAAAATAACAGATCTTAAGGACTTTTCACAAGCATATTCAGCTACTTTTTCCTTCAGGGAGAAAAAAGAACCATAGCAAGAAATGCTTTGATAACATTTTTTCCATAGCTCCTAATTCCAATAAACCGAGATGAAATAAGCCGAGATGCCTAAAAGGAAAGTTTGATTAAAACATCTGTGGCTTATCACACTAGAATGCAAAGTTATAAAACTAATTATCAAAAGTGGATATTTTGTTTTTCACAATTCCAAAATGAATAGTTAACACACAGAAATCTACTAGGTCACTGTAATTAATATTAAGTTTTTCCATTGAAAGTAAAATCTGTAGCCAGATTAAGAATTCATTTACGTAAAACTGACTTTAATGTCTTCATGCTTCAAAACAATAAAACCAGTAATTTAAAGGCTTTCATATGAAACTCTTTAATAATTCCAGTCCCAAATATTACAGATTTAGATTGAAATAGGTCCAATTAATTTGGAAGTACTTCTGTTCCAGTCGTAGCCTTTTCAGCAATTATATTGATTTGGATTTGAGAAAACTTCAGTGTTAGTAGAATGCTTGTGCCCATTTTCTGTAGTGTTGAAACCTTGATTACTGATATTTTGTTAATATGACATAAGAAATGACTTACTCAAAAATTGAAATAACTCTGGCCTATATTTGTCTACCTTCATTCAATTTGTTGAATCTTCTTATCTTCTGCCATTACTTTTTTATTAGTCTGCCAATATTCTGCACCATTATATTTCTGCAAATTTATTTTGTTTTTTGTTATGGTCTGATATATTTCGTATGTTTGTGATTTTAGTTAAATTTGCATAGATTTTTCAAAAAGTTGATCAAGATTTTAAGGAATATTTAATTAGAAATAGTTTTGTTTTAGTTTCTAAATAAATCTTTATTATTTTGCTGTCTTTTGAAAGTAAGAAATGTCAGTATATCATAGAAGAATAATTATTTCTGATGTAATTAAATTATATGCTCTCAAAAATTTGTGAAAGAGAAAAACAATACAAATTCTTAATACTCTCATTTGGCAATTGTCAAATATTTTTGGGTGATTATATGATGGGGCAAATCCTAAATAATATAGTAAGAAGTTAACTATGGCTGAAACTGATATATCTTATTTTAGAGTAAGCTTCACTGAAATTGTGGTGTTTTCTTGGTGTAAATGTATATGTACAGTGACTAATGTTGCTTAAAATTTTCTGGGAACCATATGTTTCAAATATAAAAGATGGGCTTTCTACAGTTTTAAAATTAATTATATTAGCCATGGGATTTTGTTCATTGTTTACAAATGGTGACAATGATATTTTCCATGAATATGACCCAACTATGACAATGATGTTTTACTGATGTTAGTGAGAAAGTCGAGCAGCCTAGGAAGATATTACTGAATATTAGAGAAGAATGTTACTAGTACAAATTGTAGAATTACTATGAATTTGAAAATAAAGAACAATCATAGAAAAACACTGGATACTTTAAGGATAGAAATAATATTATGGTAGAACCTGAGTGAATCACAATTATAACTGATATCTTAATATCAAGTTAGTTATGATTAATGAGAATTTAATCTTAGTAAGTTTTTGTCACTGTATAATTTATTAATTAGAATTTAAATAGTAGTTAAGTAGGGAATTTTATGCCTTTTTTCTTCGGATGCTTGGCTTTTCTATGGTATTGCAAATTTCACAATGTCCTAAGTTTTAAAAGTAGTCTACTATATGGCTGCCATTTGGGAAAAAAATACAACAAACAAAATCTAAAGATTGCTTTAGGTTAGAGATCTTTTTATGTGGTTCTTGTAATCCTGACTACATTGCTTGAAATCATTCTATTGCTATAAAGCAGTTAACTTTTAGCACTGTGTAACTTTGTATGCTTCTAAATTTCAACAACTGTTTTAATACCTTAATACTTCTCATACTTCAGTACTCTAATACTTTCCACAAAATATATTCTTTGCTTCACCTATGATAGCAAAGTTCATTGAAGTAATATGGGCTCAGAATTGAATATAATACTTTATTGGCCAAGTGTGATTGGACACACAAGGAATTTGTCTTGGTATAAATACTCTCAGTATACATAAAAGAAAAGATACATTCATTAAGAATCAAGAATCATAACATACGATACTTAATGATAGTCATAGAGTACAATCAAATACTAGGAAATGGTCAATATAAATCATAAGGATACAAGCGACAAAGTTACAGTCCTACAATCACAAATGGGAGGGGATGTATGATAAGGAGTGTTGAGAAGGTTAATAGTAACAGTAGTGCAGACTCAGAAATATATAAATGCCTAGGTCTGTTTACATGAAATTTCAGGAAAAAAAGGAAGGAAGAAAAAAGAAAAGAAAAAGAAATCTTGCCAAAAAAGCAAAAAAAAAAGTAATTTGATATCCAACTCTAATACCCACTAAATAGGTAGCTGAATTATTTGTTGTAGATCTTTTGGTTCTGTGTTGAATATATGACTAATAATGGAAGAACATATTGCTAGGTATAAGAATGAAATTAATAGAGTCATGGAGTTGAAAGAGACATCCAGTTCAATCTACTGCTCAGTATGGGAATTCAAACTCAAGCACCCCCAACAAATTATTTAACTTGTAAAAGTTATTTAACTTGCATCCAAAGCCAGCCATTAATATTTTATGTAATTCAGGAGTATCAAACTCAAGGTCTGTTGGGCCGGCCTGGAAATATCAAAGGACTGGCCCACAGTGTCTCTAGTGGCTAAAATGGGCCCAGTGTAAACCCCCCCCGGCACCTTATTTTCATGGCCTCCTGCAGCACTCTGCCAGCCAAAAATGGGACAAAAACAGGGCAAAAAATGGGTTTAAAACAGGCTAAAAACCTGCTGTGCAGCTCAGTTTCAGCTGGCAGAATGCTGGAGCGCAAAAATGAGGCACAGAAGGGGCTACATGTGGACCCCTAGTGTCCTGTTTTAGCTGGAAGGATGCAGCAGGAGGCATCTGTTCTGCCCACCGCCACCCCCTTGCCTCTCCCGCTGCAGAGGAGAACTATAATGCTGATCCAGCTCTCGAAGAAATCCAGTTTGACACCCATGATGTAATTGGTGTCATTGTCATATTGTTTTTATTTTCAGGAGCTGCTTTCTAACATTACTTGAAATGACATGCTCTAGATTCCTTGCATGTAATCTTCCTGTATCTCTCTATTCCCTTTTAAAGCTAAGGGCATCACTTCCTGACTTCAAGCATTTAAAATAGTTTTCAAGGATTTCTCAAAAAATAATACATAGAGATTTAGGCGGTATTTTTAGTTCTTAATCAGTACTTTTGATACAGCTTATCTGGCTTAGGAAGTGGAAAACCATTCAGAGTAAATAGCTGTTCTTTGATGTTATTTCTGTCAATCTTAACCTTCAACCCAGGCCCTTAGGTCTGTTTTTTCACAGATCACATATGGTGGAACACATGGTTTTTTCAGACCGCGCCAAAACAAGAATTAAAGGCTAGGTCCCACTGGCCGATGGACGCAAAACGTATGCATAAAGGACACAGCGGATGAGCAAAATTTCGGGGGTGGCTCCATCCGTTGTCATACGCTCCCAAAAGTGGCAAAAATTTGCATAAGCAGAACGGAAAAGAATGGACGTGGGTAGTATGTAGCGGGGATGTTAAACGGATGTTCATAGGAAGCCTAGCGATGTATATCGGATGCAAACCGTTCACTGCACATCCTTTCTATTTCCGTGCTACTAACGCTGTGTAGACGTTCCGTCCTTTTGTTTTCCTCCCTCTTTCCGTTTTCAGCTGCAGCGGATGTGAGTTGCGAGGATGCCAGAGGATGCAGAGAGGATACAGCGGACATTTAATGGATGATAAACGGACATAGAACATTTGTTGCTCGGATGTGGATTTACATCGTACACGGCGGAAAGTTCATCCGTTCACAAAGTTTTGTGCAGCTCAAAACTTCTTGCGCGGATGAAATAGCAGTGGATGGATGCCTCATGGATAGAGCATATGAAACATGTATGCAATGAGTACACAATGGATGCATAGCGTTTTCCAACGGATGGCAAGCTTTTTTTAACGTTTTACATCCTCTTTGCATCCGTTAGTGCAGTGGGACAGGGGCTTAAGGAGCTGGTTTTTTTTCAGTTTCCTGTTAGCTATCTACATTCTTTTTATTTGAATTGTTTGGAGGGAAAACTTAAATGTGAGCATTTTTTGTAATCTCATCTTATTTTTGACCTTAGTCTTTCTGATATTTTGTCTGTTCCAGGATATTTGTACATATATTTTTATTTATTATTTCTCTTGTTTTCCAAGTCCTTTACATGGCCTTTATTTTGTTGTCAGATCTTCACTAAGTTTTTAGTGTAATTGTCTTTTATTTTTTTGTCTTCACTGAAATCACTTGCAGTTGTATTTCTTTTTTAAAAGATCTTGCTCTAGTATTAAATTTCTTTCCCATTAGTTTTTTCTTGCCAAACAATTTTATCTATTATGGCCATAAGGTTTTTTTATACAGATTTCCTAATGCATTTAATCCACATTCAGCATTAATTTTCTTAAAATTAAATATTCTAGGACTTTATTATCACTTTCTCCAATGTTCTAACTAAACATTTTCCATTGGTTAGTATAAAGTTAAAGTTTGCTTAATTTCTTATGCATTCGTATACCTCTAAGCAAGACTGTTGTCAGCAAGATGTCTCTTGGAAATATGAAGGTATTATGTCAACTTATATTCACTGTCATGGCTATATTTAAGTTCGTTATTTTTAGAAAATAGCTCCACGTGGTAGAAGAAAGTAATAAAATCAATAAGAACATTGCTTTTATTTTTACCTACTTAACTGAAATACCACTTACAGCATTGCCAACTTTATTTGTTAAGTTTTATTACAATTATTTTCAACTTGCATTGACATTCTTTCTCTCTCTTGCTCCTATTTTCAATTTCTGTATCATCCAACTGAATTCCAATTAGATCTAGAAAATCATATTTGTATCTCTGTACTTAGAACTGATGTTTGTCTTTGTAAGGATTAGAGTGTAAAAAATGAAGAATATGCTGTATGTGAGCCAATATTATTCATAGATTTGTTAATCAAGTTAACTTACTTAGATCCATTTGTAGTCATATTCCCACCCTTATCCTATAGTGCCCAAGATTGAATTTAGGTATTTATATAAAAGGAATTTACTTTGTGGTTTTTATTTTTGTCATTTTTTCAGATGGAGGAAATATGCCATCTTTGTCATGGCCCCTATCCTCTGGAATAGCACCCCTTGGAGATATGGATGATGCCTACTCTCCTAGAATTCCCCAAATAAATAATCTCCCTCCCTCCCTCCCTCCTTCCCTCTCTCTCTCTCTTTCTCTCTCTCTCACACGCACACACACACTCACACACACAGACACACACACACACACCAGATTCAGTTTAAAGCTCTTCTGTGACTAGACACAGTGAACACATTTTACTAATCTGTGAATTGCAAACTATCTTGTGCTCTTTAATGATTCATACATAATAACTCACTCCAAATATCAGAAACACACACCTCACTTGTCTATAACCCTTGCAAGCCAGCATCTCTATAGTACTTGTCTTTTTCTTCCTATTCTTCTATCATACTAATAACAATGGATGTAAAGTACCATCTGAGACACTAAGTTGTGAGTACTAACAAAAAGAGATAATTGTCAGTGGACATGATAAGTCTTGGAATTTTTCTTGTCCCTTTTATAATCTATATTTCTGACAAATAATACATTTAGTGAATCAATCACTTTGATTATCACACCTTTATTTCTGTTTATAATAATGAGTTAACTCGTAACATGGTTATTTTTTCTAAGTCCTCTTGCAGGGGCATTTCTGCCTTTAGGAAACCACTTTGTGTCTTCTGTTCAACAGTGCCTCTTTTCTTTCTATGAAGGCTGATGCTCTTTTTTTCCCCTCTGAAGGATTCAAACTATTGCTGAATTCAAGTGGCACAGAACAGGATCTCTATGTTTTTTTTATAATTGTCACTCTCTTGGGCTTCTTTCATTTTAATATTCTTTCTTAAGTAGAATCAATTCATTTCTCAGCAATTTGTGAAACATCCCATTTATTTAATTAATCTAATACATTTTCATTTTCTCTTATGAGATGAAGTGTGGACACTACTCTTATTATTATTTGCAAATACCTCTACAAACTTGCCATTGTTGCAGAAAAATACCAAGTAATTTCAGTTCAGAACACAAATCTTGCAAGCATTGTAGTTCACAACTACAGAGCTATACATATCTATCTTCTGTTTCTTAAGCCATCATGAAAAAGATTTTTATTCAATCCTCAAACTATTAAATTTGTTGAGTACATAATATTAATTTTAACAAGTACATTTATTGGGAAGTATCCCTTAAATTCTGTCACCGACCTCTCTTTTTTATTCATGCAGTTGGTTTAGTTCCTGGAAACTGTTTGCCTTTATTACTTTAAGGATATCTGCAAAAGTCTCTGCTTACCCAATCACACTATCACTTAGAACAGACAATTTCCTATCAACACAGAATGTATTGTTAAGCCTATTAATTCTTCTATCTTCTCCAGTGAGCTGTTCCGGGAATCCAGGCCACGGTAATGCTTCCATCTTCCTGTTCGATAGGCTGAGCAAAGTTCTGTGGACCCGTCTCCTTGACACTTGTCCCCAGTTTCTGCTATCATTCGATTAGATGTATTTCTTGACTGGGAATTCTTTGGAACATATTTTTTTCATGTGATAAAATTAGCCATGGTGTTTCCAGAATAGACTTGTTTACTGTTTTGAGTGGTGAGGTCTGAATCAATCACCACTCATCTCGGAGAGAAGTGTGGTAGCACAATCCCACTGAAAGCTCCTTTTTGACAGCTGGTGCTAATTGCAGTGAGTGCCATTTTTAACGGACGATATTCGATCAGCCTGCTTTGAAGAGTCAGTGAGAAGATCTGGAGCTCAATTCCACTAATAGGCAGGCTTTGGAAAGCTTAACCAACAAACATTGAAGGCAAGCTGTCCAAGGTTTGAGAAGATAATTTTTGAGCCACAGTTGGCTGCCGTTTTCTGATGGACCGGCTGTATTTAGACAGCTGGCTTTTTTGACAGCTGAAGCACAGTTGAGGTAAAAAATTCCTTTTGTGGCTTCAGCTAGGTAGTTAATTTGAACAATCTGTGCAAGAAGCACAGTGTGATTCGGCTGGCGGCTGACTGTTGTTACAGCTGTTAGGCCTGGGCACCAGAACTTTGGCAGATGCCATTTTGAGCCTTGACATTGGCGCCAGGGCCCTTTTTGACAACAGGCGCCATTTTGGACAGTTGACAGTACACGCCTGGCCCATTCGGAAAGCACAGCAGCCTGACAGATCAGCTAGCAAGGAGTTGAAGGAACTAAGTATTTCCTGCTTTCAGAGGACTTGTTTTTTTTTTTTAAAGGACAGCTGTCTGAAGATTTAAATTGCCTCTCAGTTGCTCCACAGGCAGCAGTAATTTGGCTCTGATTAAAGGCATTATGAGTCACTGCTCACACTCCAGAGCAGACTCCCAGGTGGTTGGCTACCACAGCCTCAACAGCTGTTTTTTACCTGCTTGCAGGCCTGAAATGGGGATCTGTGGGCTATAGTGAAAGTTCCAGGGCACCACCCAGAAATGTCCAAAACAAAAAACAAGACTCAGGAAACCATCTAAAGCGGACAAGAAGGATGCAAAAAGATGCTAAAAAGTGCTGAAAAAACAACTTGAGAAGAATCTGTGGGAGGCCAAAAAACACAGACATCTGCCCTTCCCAGCTGCTGTGACATCTGCTTCCCACCCCCTTTCGGCCCCATCCTTACACCTGTCATCCTCCAACGGGAGCTGACAGCTTGAGGTCTCATCTTTGGTCGCCAGCTAGATCTGCTGACCCTTCTCTTCAGCACAGTCCAGTAACTGCAGTGACCAGCAAACCTGGTCCTAATCCCATGATCCCTCTGCAGTTAACAATGGGATCAATAGACCAAGAGACCCAGACTGGCACCTGAAGCCACATTCATTCCAACTGCGGTGGGGCTCCACCCAGAGAAATTCTTTCCTCCTGAAATGCCTCCATCAATGAAGTTTTGGATGTCAGAGGCAATTAAACATGGCATAGCCGCTGGGGTATAACAGACTTGCCTGGTGAAGTCCCAGATGCAAGCACCTTTCCACACCAGATACAACCTCAATCTGTGTATCATAGGGCAGATCTCCCTGAATTTCAAGCTCCACCGCAGGCCATGCACTAGTTGTTATCCAGAATTTCAAATGCCTCTCCATCCCATGCAGCATATGGGAGGCATCCCAGAGATACAAGGGTCTTATTCTCCAGTTTCATCCAGAGAAAGTGAGTCTTCCCTTTTGGAAGAAGATGCCAATTGGATAAGGACATGTCAGAGGATAAGGGGCTTGCTCCAGTCACCTTCACGGGACTGTTCCAATCTCTTCTTTTTAAGTTGCTGTTGTTCAAGGCCAAAAATAAGCCCACCTTGGCAATACCTCTGTTGCACCAGATCTGGCAGTGAACCCAGTGGAGTCAGATGACTTAATCTTTTCAGAACCAATTATGGAGGCAGATGTCATACCAGTTCCTAAGATGTTCATGGACATAGTCCAACGACAGTAGTCATCCACAAGCACCTATTCCAGTCCTATTGGTTATGATAGGAAGTTTCATAATTTAGTTCCTGACCTGGCAGGGGCGCTTCAGCAACCAGAAGTTGATGAACCAGTGGTAGCCCTAGCAGCTTCTTCTGTGCCCTCAGTGAGGTGGAAGATGAATTAAGACAGGAGGATAAGAGAGCAGAATTAGCACTCTGTAGGGCGCACCAGGCGGTAGCCTGGGCCGTTAAGGTAGCTACAGCTGCATCATTTTTCACCCAAACCTCCCTACCGATTGGTAACGCAATTTGCAGGAACCATCCCTGCCTTCAACATCAGGACGCAACAAGACATTCCCAAACTAGTGATGGCTACAGAATTTTCTGATGATGCAACTCTGAATGCGGTTAAATTCTCTTCCAGAGCCATAGCTTCTCAGGTTATAGCCTGCCATCTACTATGGCTTTGCCATTGACAGGCAGATACCAAGCATAAATGGAAATTCCTTCTCTCCCTGATGGCACTAAATTGTTTGGGTCTGCCTTGGATTACGTCCTGTTAGAGGCACAGGACAGAAGGAAAATCTTGCTTTCCATTTCTTGGTGGTTTGAATACCGTCCTGCTCAGTCCTTTCAGAGGGCTTCCTTTCGATCCTCCTACCAGGGAAAGAATTTTCAAAGATTCCAAAGGTCCTTTGGCTTTCATCAGGACCAACGATCTGATAAGGCAGGTTTCCTAGATAGGAGCAGGGGAGATCCCAAGCTATGCAGTCCTTTCGTGACGGAGGGAGCAAAGCTTTTCGTCACCCCAAATGGCTGCCAACCCGACCCTCCCATTGGAGGCTGACTAGCCCTTTTTGCCAATCAGTGGGACATAACCACCTCAGATGCTTGGGTCTAAGAGACCATAAGATCTAGTCTCTCTAGAGTTTCTCTCCACACCCCTGAACTCCTTTTTGCAGTGTCCCATCTCAAGGGATCCCACAAGGAGGGCTCAAGACCTCAATTCAGCACCTGTTGGAGAACCATGCCATTCACCTGGTCCCAGTGGATCAATGCAGGCAGGGATTCTATTCCCTCTTTTTGGTTCTGAAGAATTCGGGGTGGGTGGGATGGAGGGCAATTCTAGACCTAAAGCGTCTGAACCACTTTCTAGTACAGGAGGTTCAAGATGAGCTCCCCGCAATCTATTCTCAGTGTATCAGGCAGGGAGATATCTTGACCTGCATGGATCTGACCGAAGCATACCTGCATATTCCTATAAGACCTATGCACAGAAGATTCCTGTGGTTTTTCTACGCCAACTGCCGTTATGAGTACAAGGCCCTACCATTCGGCCTGGCTTCCCCTCCCCCATAACTTTTACGAAGGCTCTGACAGTCTTAGTGGCATATCTCAGGAGCATGCTGGTTCCCCTGCAATGTTACTTAGGTGACATTTTGATACAATCCTTGTCTCCTCTGCAGGAAGAGATAGATCTATGAACCACACTCCAGGTCCTTTGGGACCATGGCTTTTCAGTCAGTCTGGGCAGAAGCAATTTAACACCTACAACTCATCTTCTGCACCTGGGTGCCATAATAGACACGATGACAGGTGAGATTTTACTCTTGCCAGACAGACAAATCAGCATCAGGAACTTCTCCAATCACATTTGGACTTTTGAAAAAGTGCCCCTGGCCCAGTTATCTCAACTTCTGGAAAAAATGATTCCCTGTATTGCAGTTGTCCCTTGGGTGTGCCTCCACACCAGGACTTTGCAATGTTTTTTGCTCCCATTTCAGAGATCTGGCAGGAGCAACTCCATGGCCAAAGTCTTGGTCCCTCTGAAGGTTCCAATGGTGGACACCCAGGAACATCATCAGGAACTGCCTCTTCAGAGAGCCATGTTGATTGACAATTAGTACCAATGCCAGTTTCTTTGGCTGGAGGGCTCACTACCAATCCCTAGTAGCCCAGGGTCATTAGTCTCCAGCAGACCTAAATCACAACATCAATTGTCTGGAACTCAGGACAGCTCATGTGGCCCTCCACAAGTTTCAGGATGAGATCCAGGCACAGCATGTCCTCTTTCTGACAAGACAATGTGGCCACCAAGGGCCACATAAATCAGCAGGGGGGCATACATTCAAAGTCCCTCTTGAGGGAGGAAGAAAGGCTTTGCTGCTGGGCAGAGAGTCATCTCCACTCCATCAAGGCAGAGAATATCTCAGGACTGACCAACATTCAAGCAGACTGGTTGAGCAGGGCCACTGTCAATCATTCTGAGTGGCTCCTGCACCTGAGCTTCTTTCAGGAGATATTGGATCATTTCAGCCAACTGATCCTCTTTGCCTTGCCATTCAATGCCCAACTGCAAAGATTTTACTCAAACTTCCTGGCTCAGGGAGCAGAGGGAGTCAATGCTCTCTGCTGTCCCTGGCCCAGGGGCCTCCTATATGCCTTCCCTCCCCTTCCTGTGATACCCAAGGTAATCAGGAAACTACTTAGAGGGCAGACATTCTTCTCGCACCATAATGTACGAGATGCCCGCGGTTTGTGGATCTCATGGACCTCTTGATTGTTGACCCCCGGAGAATTCTGCTGGACTGGGTGTCCCTCAGCCAGGGCCCCATAGAACATCCGGAGTCACTGTGGCTCCACCAGGTCATCTGGAACTTGAGTGGAGACTTCTGAAATGTGAGGAATTATTCAACAAGGTTATCAAGACTATACAGGCCGCTAGATGTCCGTCCACTAATTGCATTTATGATGCCACTTGGAAGAACTTCTACAAGTGGTGTGAGAACACAAAGATAGATCCCACCTCTGCATCAGTAGCAAACATACTAGACTTTCTCCCGAAGGGATTGGACAAGGGGTTATCCCTAAATACTCTACATAGGTAGGTGGCGGTTCTAGCTTCAGTACTCTCCTGCGGGGATCTACAGTGTCGAGTACATAGTTTTCTCTGAGGGGCCACTAATTTAAAACTTCCATAGATACCCCACACAGAATCTAAACAAGGTTCTCAAAGCACTCACCAAACCACCATTTGAACCCTTGAGAACTGTCAGCCTCCACCTTCTCACATACAAGGTAATCTTCCTGGTGGTTATCACCTCCGCAAAGAGAGGTGAGAGAGAACCTATGTGTCTTCCACTCTGATAGGGTGGTTCTCTGTTTAGGCCTGGCTTTCATCCCAAAAGTCAATTCCATTTTGTGTAGGAGTTGATTCTCCCCAACTTCTGCCCAAGGCCGGTTCATGCCTTAGAGAGACAATGGCATTCCTTAGACATGCAAAGGGTCCTTGCAATTCTAGCAACAGAACTGTTTCCAACAGAACAACCGGAGGCCCTCTTTGTTTCATTTCAGCCCTCCACGCTGAGGAGGAAAGTCACAGTGTTGACAGTGGGTGGACGGCTTCAGGCTATGATTGCAAAGTTGTATGAACCGCACACCTTATCAGTGCCCAGAGGAATCACAGCACGCTCCAACAGGAATGCGGCCATATCATCAGCTTGGACAACACAAGCCTCTTTAGAAGAAATTTGTAGGGCAGTGACATGGTTATCATCGTTGCCCCTCATAAGACATTACAGACTAGATGTCTTTGCCTCGGCAGAGGCTGCCTTTGGCAGGTATATAGGGAATTCACATAGTGACGGAGACTCCAAACCAGATGGAGACCCTCCCGTAGGACATGCCAGTTTGGCTATGTCCCTGGCTTGCATACTCAGAACAGCTCACTGGAGAAGGAGTATTGGTTCTTACCTGATGCACCCATTTTCTGGGAGCTGTGATGAGCATCCAGCCCCACCCAGATGACCATTTGGCTCTGGTCCTGGTCCTGGTCAAGAACTAAGAGAGCAATGGTACAGGAAGAACAATGGTGTATCCTACCACTTTGATTTCACCAAAACTGGGGACAAGTATCAAGGAGGTGGGTCCTCAGAATTTTGCTCAGCCTATCGAACAGCAAGACGGAAGCATTACCCTAGTCTGGATCACAGCTTCCAGATCTTCATCTTCATCACAGCTCCCAGAAAATGGGCGTATCAGGTAAGAACCAACACCCCTTTTCTTAGTCCAAGGAGAAGGGCGAGCATGAAAATTACAAGGCTAAGGGTTGTTTAGGACCAAAGTAATTGTAATTGGTATATTGTTCACTTATTTACCACATTCCCATATAATATTACACAACAGTGAAATAAAAGGATTGAACAATAAAATTGGTCAATTACAGTATGATTATAAAGGTAATTTAAATACAAACACAAGTATGAATCCCCTTAATACCTTTTCTAATGTAACTAAAGTATTTACATTTTTTTATTGATAGGACTCGCTGATTCTTGAAAAATCTCAAAATTGGAGTTCCCAGAAAATGGACCATATTATGATTTGTTGCGTTTGCCTTGGAGATAATAGTGAAGATGCTGATGAAATAATTCAATGTGATAATTGTGGAATAACAGTACATGAAGGTAATTTATCATGTCTTCAACTTACTATGAGTAATGAAGCATTACTGTTCTTTTGGTAAAATTGAGTGAATTTGTTCATAAGTAGGTTAAATAAATGGATTTTATAATTGTCTGATAATATAATTAACAGAACTCATGGGTATCTATATCCTTATTTATAGTGTATTAAAATAATATTGCTAAAGGTTTATAGTATTATTGAGCTAAATACTTGAGGTTTGAAAATAACTTTTTTTTTAATTCAGATGACGAGTGTTTCTTTAACTATTTGTTTCTTGCTTCCTTATATACAGAAATAAAGGACTAATCAGAAATTCATTTGTTTCCAACTGATTATTGGTTGTATTGATTGTTGTGTAATACAGGTTGTCCCAGCTTAATGATCACTTATTCACCTCAAATTCGTTTGAAGTTTCAGTGGAATTGAATAAAATGTTTCATGACTGGTCTTTATGGTTACAGCCTTCACAGCATCCCAATAGTCATGATATTACATTCTGGCGTGTTTCAACAGTTTACAATTATGATCATAATGTCCCATATTCATGTGATCACCATTTGTAACCTTCTGTTCTGCCTTCCAACAAACAAACTCAATGGAGAGGTCACACAAATGGTGATAGTGTGATGTTGCGCTTAATGACACTGTGGGATTCACTTGACAACAGTATCCGTAACTGCTGTTAATGCTAACATAAGTTGGTGCACTCATGTATCATTGTATGCCACAATCATGTTGCTTAATGATAGCATTGCCAGTCCCGATTACTGTTGCTAAACAAAGTATAAACTGTATTCTTTCCATATATGCTTCTTTCCACCCAACTTTTTGAGTTTTGAATAGAAATAATAATAAAAAAAAATGAGCAGGAGCCTTTGTTTCAAAAAAACAACAACAACCAGTTTTGTTGAAATTAAATATTATTACATAGATATTAAATGTTGGTAATAGTTTGCCTGTGTATTATTTTTCAGTTGAGGAGCTCTGATTTGCATATATGTATTCTTACTGAAATTAATGGAAAGATACCATAAACTTTCATGAAATTCCATCAGAATGATTGATTGAGAAGAAGAGTAGTATTCCTGTTGTATATATATTTAATTGCATTGAATATAGTTGAAATTAAGATTTAACTATTAAATCCACCTCAATATTAGTTTGACTCAAATGATAAACTATGTTTGAAATAAGATTCATTTAAATGGATCAGGATAAATTTCTTTAGGACCAGAAATAGGCATGGTAAGAAAGTGGCAATCAAGTTATAGTCTAAGAGTCCTGGTTTCTTCTTTTTGTGAAATATAATTAGCCCAACATTCCATCCTTTCATAGCCCCAGCTACATAATAATTCCTAACTTTTGGGGTTAGCAGTAGTGGCAATGTCTGATGCTGATTTATTCTCCGTTTATAGGTACTGTTTACTCCAACAGTTATGTGTTAATTTGTTAATAATATATGAAAATGGAGGATTAAAGCATGTCTTATATTAAAAGCATCTTTATAGAAAGGTTGGGCATGGTTTCTGCTATATATAGATTCTTCTTTTGCTCATAAAAGAGTTTTTTCTTATTAGATCTCAATGTGAAAAATTACTAAGGATTTGACTAGCAATATATTAATAATGCTTTTAGAAAGTAATTCTTAGTCCTAGTGAAAAAAATGTAATCATTTTAAAGTGCTTTTTTATAAGTGTTCTTTTGTAAAGTTCCATTTTTAAAAATGAAATCCCATAAATGTTTTCATGGCTGTCTTTAAAGAAAAATTCATCAAGCTAAATTGTGGTACTGGAACAGAGCATTCCCACCTGTATCCATTTTCCTGACCACAAAAAGTGTTAAGAAAAATATCTGGTACTTACTAGATTTTGACTTAGAAATGTAGCTGATTCATTTATCTTCAATTAAATAGATCACACACACACACACACACACACACTTTGTTTATTGTAAGATTGTTATTTACATACAGTAAAACAGCAGTGTCAAACTCAAGGCCCGCGAACTGCATACGGCCTGCAGGGTATTTAGATGTGGCCCTTGGGCCACCCTGGAAACAGCAAAGGACTGGTCCACACTGCCTCTGGCAATGAAAATGAAGCTCTGGATAGACAAATGCAGCCCTCCCAAACTCTATTTTTGGCTGCAACGGCCTCCTGCAGCCTTCTGCCAGCGAGAATGGAGCTTGAGATAGTCCCACCTGGGCTCTATTTTCACTGACAGAGTGCTGCAAGATGTCAAACTGGTTGTGCCTACCCTGGCCATGCCCACCTGGCCTGCCCACTCAGCTCCCCAAGGTCAACCATAATCCTCATGAGGCCCTTAATGAAATTGCGTTTGACATCCCTGTTGTAAAATATCCTGAATATTAATTTATTTTGCAAGCATTATTCAAAAGTCATCCTTGTTTCTACTATAAAACTTCTTTTGCTTTTTCTTCAGGATTCTCTATTTATTGTTATATTATTATTAAGTAGTGTTTAATATGCTACTTAACCATTCTTATAATGGTTTGAAATACTCCTTGTTTTAAAATATTGTTATTCTGAATTTTTTTCTGTTGATAGGTAATTTATAAAGAACAATCAAATATACAAGTCAAAAATCGTGTTTTCTTTTTCTTGGCGTCAGCATAATTGTAGAAAATTTAAAAATGTATAAGGGCTTTGGCAGTCTAAAAATCCTTTTTTGTTTCTTTTCTTGTAAAAGACAAAAAATATAGACTTTTCCCAGTAGAAATATGAATTCTTCAAGATAACCTGTCATTCTGACGTGTATTATATATTATATATGTATTGACATGTTCATTGTTTCCTTTATTATGTGTGAAATCAATATAATCCATAGTAAAGTAGACAAATTAAATGTTTTTACTTCGTGTACATTACCAAGTCTCTTGAAAGAGTACCATGACATTCTGGACACAATATAAGATTATTTTTTCTTTCTGAGAGTTTCATCTTTGTGTTTAAGACAGACACTTCTTGAAAAGAAATTGTGAGAAGAATATGAACATGTTCTCCTGTTCCTTGCTTTTTCTGCTTCTTAAATTTTGTACTTGGCCACTTGATAATATGTTTTGTTCTTTAATATCTGTATGTTTCCTTTGTTTGCAGGTTGTTATGGTGTTGATGGTGAAAGTGATTCCATTATGAGCTCTGCTTCAGAAAATTCCACTGAACCATGGTTTTGTGATGCTTGCAAATGTGGTGTCTCTCCAAGCTGTGAACTTTGTCCCAATCAAGATGGAATCTTCAAGGAGACAGATGCTGGCAGGTTAGTTGCAATAACATATAAGTAAGTCTCTGTGGTCTTTATGCTTTTATAAATAAGTTGATTTGGTATATATATAGAAATGAAAAAGATACAAGACAAACAATAAACAGAAAGAAACAAAAAAGCATATTTTAAAAGTTCAATTTTGAAACATTCTTTAAAATTTTATTATATAGAGTAATATTGATTAGTCTGCCAATTCATTAGGACAGAGCAAATACATTCTAATTCATTATTGTAAATATTTTTTAATGTAGAATAGTAATCTTTTTTGCCACATGTCTGGTAAATCTATAGGTGCTCAAATATTAATCCTAATTTCTTGTATTAATTCAAAAGCAGGTTGAAATCTTTAAATTATATTACTGTTCTCAAAAGCATAGAAATGTATGTATATTAAACCAAAAGCAATGAAGTTATAACCAGCCCTTTTATGTTTTTTCCCCTTAATTCCTGCTCCATGCTATTAAGTTTTGGTATAGAACATTTATAATTATCAATAAAGTATGACAACTATTCATTATGCCTAATTTGGAAAATCTATTAACTTTTTTCTTTCTAATGTTAAAACTACAGCTTAAAACAGGGATGTCAAGCTCAATTTCATTGAGGGCCATATCAGAGTTGTTTTTGACCTCAGGGAGGACGGAGTAGGCATGGCCAGGGTAGGCGTGGTCAGCTTGATGTCACTCATGTGGGGGGTGCCTGTTGTGGCCTGAGCACTCTGCCAGCAAAAACAGGCTCCTGAGCTCCGTTTTTGGCCACAACGCCTTCTGCAGTCCTTTGCCAGCAAAAACGGAGTCCAGGTGAGCTTCATGCAGCCCCCCGAGCTCCGTTTTTGCTGGCAGAGGGCTGCAAGAGCTGAAAACTAACCCTTGGAGGGGTCCCAAGCTCTGTTTTTGCTGGCATTGGCTCAGTGGGCAGTCCTTTGTTGTTTCCAGGATGGTCCCCCAGGCCAGATTTAAGCATCCCACAGGCTGGATCCAGCCTGTGGGCCTTGAGTTTGACACCCCTGGCTTAGAAAATGATCAGATTCCTTTAGAAGATCTTCAAAATCAAGGGCTTCCCAAAATAACACTTTATTTATGGATTTTCCATAGCATATATAACATTCCTAAAATCATAATACTCCATAAGACAATTTAGGCCATGAAGTTTAAGTCCATAGTTCCTACAGGAATTTATTGTATCGGGCTTGAAATTACTTAATAATATATGCAAGGTCCATGGTGCTCTATGAGCTTGTTTTTTATTTTTTTGTTTGCAGATGTTTCATTACCAAAGTAGGTAACACCAATGCTAGAAGGAATTGGGGTTTATTCTCTATTTATATATTATATATTGCCCTGTCAATGTTGGCGGGCATGGTCTTGGTAAAACATTTAAGTTTAACCTTTAATCTCAATGAACATGAAATTTAACTTAATAATGCAGAATGGGAAAAATATTTTTTGTATTTTTTTTAACAAATTTTATTCAGTTTTTCACATTAAAAACAAAAATCTCTTTAGTGGACAACATATTTCCTGGTCATCACCTTTATATACAAATATGACAGCAATTATACATTGATATATGCATACTTAATTCTATTATTACCTTTTCTTTCCATTCCAAAATTTTCAGTAAAGGAGAGAAACAAACAATAATTCTAGCCTCTTCATATCTTAATCGAAACATCTTTTTTGTTTCATTCAATTATTTCAAATATAATCCATTTAATATTTATTTTAAAAATAAAGATAAACAACATGTGTTGCCCTAATACATAATAATAAATAATAATAATAATAATAATAATGTTATAATAAAAAAAAGTTGTTACCAATGTCTTCCTTGCTTTTAATAGTCATATTAACTTATTAATTTAATTGGTTCTTTAATCTGTCATATTCCCTTTCATTACATATTCTTTTTGTAAATTCTAGATTAATACAAATGTTAATGCTAAAAAAAAGGAAAAAAACAAGTAATTGATTTCCCCCCCCTTTTACTGTTTTGAAGTGTGCAACCTCAATGATTAAAATATACCCTTTGTTCCTCTCTTGATTCCCAATAAACTATTATTTTTTAAGAAAGTTACAATAATAATCAATTTACATTTTTCAATTTCTTTCCGCAGCAATATTTTCCCCGCTTGATTTTTAATAAAGAGTTATCAGTATCTATATTACCACTATTTTTAAAATATTTTTAATCTGGCAGAAATATTCTATCCCCTTGTCACCATCTGCAGAATCCCCTTTTTAATTCATCACCATTATCTCTGAAAAAAAAAATTCTTTTCATATTTTACTATTTCCGTATTTTATTTCATGCATCCTGTCTTACTGCCTTTTCCTCCCCTTTTCCCCATGATTTTTTCTGTCCAGTAATATCCCTCTCTTTCTTAATATCTTCTTTCC
>BHFT01019689.1:0-20401 GCA_004320025.1 Laticauda laticaudata
GATGGAACATTTTGCTTGTCCGCTGTGTCCTTTTTACAAATGTTTTGCATCCGTTGGCCAGTGTGACAGGGCCTTAATTGGGATAGTTCTGGGTTTTGGGTGAAGGGAGTTCCTGGGGAATATTAATAAACCCACTAAGCCACAGTTATGTGTGTGTGTAAGGAGCAGGACAGCACAGTTTATCACTTTTCCTGCCCCAATTGTTAGATGAATCACTGAAGTTGTTAAGGTAGTAACATGGTTGTAAAGTGAATCTGATTTCCCCATTGATTTTGCTTGTCAGGTTGCAAATGGCAATCACGTGACTCCAGGACACTGTCATAAATATGAACCAATTGCTACGCATCCAAATTGATCATGTGACCATGGGGATGCTACAATGGTCCTAAGTGTGTGAAAAACTTTCATTAACTTACTTTTTTCAGTGCTTTTGTAACTTCAAATGGTCACTAAATAAAATGTTGTAAGTCCAGGACTACCTGCATCATTTTTTCCATTTTCATCTGAACAAAAAAAGTGTTACACACAGATATTTATCACTATTGACTTTCACTATTAGGCCTGTGCAAAATAATTTATGCTGACTTTGATGAAGCGATCCATATGATGGAAGTAATATTATTTCTTTTGCCAAATAATCTGATTTGTCTCAGCAAAACCATTCAGGAGATCATGAACCACTTCAGGCTGTCTTTCTTTGGGTTTCTCTGCACTGCCGTTTCCTAAATCAAACCCCAAACTTTGGTCAAATATGACACTTTGTCATCTTAAAAGAAAACCGAATTGAATATACAGTTTAATTCCATGTGCCCAGGGATTAAATTTACCTTAGAAGCTGGAAAAAAAAACACATTTCATTCCTCAATATAGGTAGGCCTCGCCTTATGAACAGTTGCCTAGCGACTCCTTGACATTACAATGGGACCGCTCTAAAAAAGATACTTATGGCCCGGTTTTGAAATTCTAATGCCCATCCCTGCCCCTCCGTCACATGACCATACTTTTTTTTTGCTGCTTTTGCTTCTGCTTCAGAAGAAACAGATACAGGTCCTTTAGCTCAAAATTTCTGTTTCTAAGTGAAACATTTGTTAAGTGAATTTTGCCCCCAATTTATGGCCTTTTTTACCTGAATTGCTAAGTGAATCACTGCAGTTGATAAGTTGTTAAGTGAATCTGGCTTCCCCACTGACTTTGCTTGACAGAAGATCGCAAGAGGGGATCACTTGATCTTGAAACACAGCAACAGTCATAAATATGAGCCAGTTTCCAAAGATCCAAATTTTGATCATGTGAACCATGGGGATGCTGGCAAGGTCATTACTGAAAAGCAGTCATAAGTCACTTTTTTCAGTGCCGTTGTAACTTTGAACAGTCACTAAATGAACTGTTGTAAGTCGAGAACTACCTGTCTTCACATTTCTCTTGCCTTCATTTTTCATTGGAGATTCTGTCTCCCTGCCATATCCTCAGATGACATGCTTCCATTTTACAAAGTTTCATTTTATCAAGTACATCAGGTGTAAAGGCCCTGTCCCACTGCACTTACGGATGCAAAGAGCATGTAAAACATTAAAAAAAGCTTGCCATCCATTGGAAAATGCTATGCATCCGTTGTGTACTCATTGCATACGTGCTTCATTTGCTCTATCCCTCAAGCATCCGTTCACTGAGATTTCATCTGCGCAAGAAGTTTTGAGCTGCACAAAACTTTGTGAACGGATGAACTTTCCACCGCGTACGATGTACATCCGTGAACTAACGGGCAACAAATTTCTATCGTCCCGTTATCATCCTGTTTAAACGTCAATGTATCTCGTCCTGCATCCCTGGCCATTCTCAACTCACATCCGCTGCAGCTGAAACGGAAAAAGGGAGGAACAAAGAACGTCTACACAGCATTAGTAAGTCACAGAATAGAAAAGATGTAAGCATCTGCATCTCGTATATAAAGGATTAAAACGAACAAAACGTTCTGTATCTGGGATGTATCTCATATATTTTTCAGGATGTCTGGAGTATTGTCTGGACGTCGTGGAAGTACAACCTAGCGGAACCGATATTTTCTATACCAAAACGGCGGGAGAAATTCATCTGATGTCTAGTATGCGTCCAGCAGCCGTGGTGTACAGACCTCCTTCACCCTGGTCTTGGTCTTCCACCATCATCAATTGTTCTCCACGCATGGATCATGACCAAAGTCCATATGGTAGCTTGTTATTCATCACCAGAACAAACCTGTTTTCAGACTGAGTTTCACCTTTTCTACACAAGGAAACAAGGAGACGTCCAAGAGCTGTGTGGTCGAGGATGGATCATGAGAAGAATGGACTTCTGGAGGACTGTATGACCAGTTGATGGTGGAGCTGAGGACATGAAGACCTCCGTGCATTCCGCACAACTTCATGCAGATGCCACCCGCCCTCTTTGATGAACTTGGTAGGAGCGTCTAAGACCCAGGTTGACCAAGCAGAGCACCACTTCGTCCATTCTGGAGCCCTGGACTGAAGGTGGCACTGCTCTTGCAGCACAACTGGCCACTGGAACACATATCCAAACATGCAGTAATGCGTGGAGGGTGCCAACAACAGCATCAGCACAAGTGGTCAGAGAAGTGGATAAAAGGCAGGCCATCATCCGAAGAATAGTGGAGCTCCTCAAGTGCCCACCACTGAACAGAAGTGGAGGACAACTTGGCAGAGCGAAGAGTGGTATCAGAGGTGGAACTTTCCCACATCGTTGGAGCCATAAGATGGGAAGCACGTGCTGCAAAGCTCCAGCCAACTCAGGGTTCCACTTGTTTCAACTACAAGGCTTACTTCAGTATCATCCTCTTTGCATGGTTGCTGCTGACTACAATCGTTCAAGGAAACAAGTCAGCTTCAGATGGCCAGGTAAATACAACTCGCAGTGACCTCAAGCATGGGCTGGACGCAACCTCATCAATGGGTTTTATCCAGTGGAAACCGTCACCAACTACCCAAATGACACAAAGATGTGCCCTACTCATCATTGGGTGATGATGCCTTTTCTCCCTCAGAACCTCCCTCATGAAGCCGTACAGGTTCAAGATACCTCACCCGTGAATAGAGGCAATCTTAAAACTACCAGGCTTAGGGCAAGATTGGGTGTGGAGAATTCCTTGCATCCTGGCCAACAGGTTCAGATACTTCTCACCACCATGCAGCATGAGTCAGCTACTGTTGAGAGGATCTGAGCTTGCTGCATACTGCACAATCTCATGCGCACCCGCTACCGCAGTGTTGCAGAAACAGACTTGTGGACCACAACAAGGGAATGGGGAAATGGCCTGGTGAATGGAGGCATAGGACGAAACCCTGATAGAAAACACTACAGTGGCATTACAAGGTCCCCCAACAGAGCTCCTCACGCTGAAGGGAAGAACAGCGAACTATCTGAGACACTGTGTAAACTCCCAGACTGGAGCATAGAGTGGCAAGACAGAATGTTAGATATTAAATGGATGCTTTCCTTGAGGCTGTCGCGCATAACAACTGATGAGATTGTGGACCATGTATCGTTGAGTGGCAGTCCTACAATGAATAGGATTTAATAAAGAGCTTTGTTTTATTTTTAAATGGTGTGTGATTCATGGAATAAATTGTTATTGATAATAAAGGTCCATATGTGTGGCAGTTGGGAATGGGACCATTAGTCACACTATGCTTGCCACTGGAGGTTTATTCTATCCCACCACTATCCTTATCTATCCGCACAAGCATGCAAAAGGCTTAACCATTTGTTAAAATGTTTTCACCACACTTTAACTATGAGGTAAAAAACTGAACCAAGCTCTTCCTTAAGCGAAGATAACCTTTATTAACTGTCCCTAGGTAAACTTTATGACTTTATTAGAATAAGGCAAATGAAACCAAGTAAAACTGAATTAAGTGTGTTTAGCAATGATCTACACCTTGATTAACTGTCCTTTTTAAGGTAAACTTTTTAATGACTTTTAAATAAGCAAAAATGAACCAAGTCCAAGTGTCTTAGAGCAAAGATAACTGAAAAGTAAACAACTCAGTCTTCTCGCACTAATATACTCACGTCACTCTGAGTCATGGTTGTCTCTGTTCTCAGCCTGTTAAGCGGGCAGGGACTGTGGAGTGGCTGTGGCTTGAGTCTGGTCTGAGGCGCCAATTGTGGTGCTTGACCCCCGACGCTACAACAGGGGGATGGTGTGTTCAGGAAGCTGTCTGAGAGCTGACTCAGTCCCGTGTGGTTGAGAGGGCCCTTTCATCAAGGACCTGAGTGTGAGGCCCACCAAGACTGATGAAGATTGTCATTGACGGGCTTCGGCTGTGGGAGATGAGGAAGGAGGAAGTATAGTGGGGCTGTCTGGTTTGCAGCTGGGTGAGGAGTTCGTCCTGTGGCATGCAATGAACCTGGGCCTGGACTGGAAGTCTTGCTTCTGCTGTGAAAGTCCTGGAAGTTTCCATAAGCCTTGTAGTGAGGGGCTGTTGAAAAGCCACTGTGGAAGGGCTGTGACATCACCCTCGGAGGAGGAGGAGCAGACCTGGACTGGGTAGGAGCAGTTCAAGCTGGGCCTTGACGGGTTGTGCAGAAGTGCTGTGATCTTCTGGCTTCATCATGCAACCTGGTACTGGGCCTCAGGCAGGTCCCTCAGGGTTGTGGTTACATTCGTGATGAAAGGGTGGTGTCCGAGGATCCTTGCCAAGTGGACCAGCTGAGAGAGAAGTTCTGTGCTGGTCTTCATTGTGTCCCTGATCCCAATAGGACACTGTGGCTATGGCCCTCCAGTCCCTGGCCTCTCTGCCTGCATGCTGTTGGAGCCTGGGGGGGGGGGGTTGGCCTCTGGTGGTTGCTGCTTCTTCCTCCATTTGTAACAGGGATCCTCCAAAGTCGCTGGCATGCGGGAGTGCAGTTGTCGAGGGGGTCTCTGCCGTGGGCCTCTGACGACCCTGCTGGACGGGTAGCTGGTCTGGCTGGAAGAAGGACCTGGCTGTCTGTGGGCTGTTGAGGGAGAGAGGTGTCAAGGGGCTAATCTCGGTGGCGGCTCTCACCCTCAGGAAACTGCACTTGGCCATGATGTAACATCTCCCAGTCAGCTGAGCTTGACAGCGGCCTACCCGGATTTTTTTGAGTGTAGCTTGCCATACAGGTGTGCATGTGCTTCACCATCTCCAGGAGTACATTCTGCAGTGTACCCCTAGCAGGTCTCTGCCTTGTCTCTCCAAGCTGCCTGTTCTTCTTGGTGCTCCCGAGAGAGAGCTGTGGGCCCTTCTTTATATTCTCCTCAGCCATTCTAGCACTCCATCCTCATGCTCCTCGGAAACGGTGTCTGTTTCTCTCTCCCTTCTTCTCCTTTCCCATGCTCTTACTCCTCTGGAGGGGCTTCAGGGGGCTTGGAGCAGCGCAGGGCCTTCAGGGGCTTGAGCAGCAGGGCCTCTTCAGGGATTCGAGCAGCAGGCGGAGTCGGGTATCAGCGGGATAACAGGGGACCTTCAGTGGCTTGAGCAGCAGGGCCTCAGGGGCTTGAGCAGCACGGGCCTTCAGGGGACTGAGCAGAAACAGGGCCTTCAGGGGCTTAGGCGAGCAGGGCTTTTCAGCATCAGGCTTGAAGGGGCTTGAGCGCGCTTGGGGCTGTCATCACACAACAGCAGCAGCAGCAGCTTTCAGAGTCAGTAGAGGCCAGGGTAAAGGATGCTGGTTCTGGTCTCCCTTCCCTGCAGGGATAGCAACAAGTAAAGCACACTGGCTTCCTTTTTTTTTCCCTGACTGACGGAACCATGGTATTCCTGCTACCAGACATATATAGTGGAGCACGCTTTTCCCCTGAATGCTGACTGCATGCGTGCTGCACCTTTATATCCGCGAAGACATGATAGACATCCAACATACTCCCCGATGCGCAGTGAACGCTTTGCCATACCGACTACTACATGCGCGCGGCATCCCCTCTTCTACTTCCTATAGCATCTGTGATGCATCCTCATCATCCGCTAATGCATCCGCCCTCCACTTTGGTGTCCACTTTTCGCATTATAACCCCAGAACCCTTCGGATAGTGTCTATCCACTTATATAGAGACTGTTATCCGCTAGCTTCCTATGAACATTCGGCTTAACATCCGCTTAACGTACTACCCATCGTCCGTATCTTTTCCATATATATATATATATAGATATATATGCGCAATTTTCACGACTTTTGGAGCGGATGACACAGATGGAGCCCACCCCGAAATTTTGCTCGTCCACTGTGTCCTTTATGCATACGTTTTGTGTCCGTCGGCCAGTGGGACCTAGCCTTAAAGCAACATGAAAGCAAAGGAGGGTGGATTTACTCTCTGTTGGGAACAGCTTGCAACTTAACAGGTTTGGGAATGAATGCACTCAACGTATAAGTAGTTTCAGTTCCCATCTGTGATGTTGCTTTGTCATTCTTGGCCTTCCTCCTCAGGCAAAACTTCAGAGGATGATGTCAGACTACTGTAACATACTTATTCATAAGTCAAATATACATGGAATTGCTAGGCAAAATTGTACCAAGAGATAGCTGTAAATTCGCAAGGCACTTAAGGATCTACTGCTTATAATCTCCCTGAAGTTATTCTGTGGGAAACAGACCTACTCAGGATGGAAAAAGCCTTTGCATAAGCCAGTCCAAATTTGTTATATATCATTAAAAAATCCTGCACTGGACCTGCCTTGAATGAAGGCATGTTGTTCTTCTGACAACAATTTGAATAGCACCTTTTATTAAAGAAGACATATATCCTGTCAAGGTCATACTTTTGTGTTGTTTGTTATCATAAATAATAAGGCAAGTCTGAGATATGCTGACACCAAAGTAAACAATGATTTCCTTTGCCCTAGGCTAGTTTTTATCCTGAAAATAAGAATAGGAATGATGACACTCAAATAACTTTGGCAACTTCCTCAGGAGAGGAAATAGGGTTCCTGGCTCACAATTTCTCTAACATATGGCTCAACTACTTTTATCTGTGCTATATGAATTGCTCATAAGTTTTGAGCTTCTATGTGGTTGCAAACCTGTCAAATTTTTGAATAAGCTTCCACATTTTTCTTTAGACAGAAAGTGTAAAATGTTTAAGAGAGTTTCCCCTCCGTTTTTTGACCCTCACTTTTTAAGGTCCAATTTATCTACTAACACAATAACATATATAAAATTAAAATAGCTACAAATACATGTAGACTGCCAGGAAGATAAAGTTCTTTCGTTTGGCATCATTGGAGAAAATCCAATTTCCAAATTTTCTGTATTAATAGTATGATAAATTTGAATGGAAAAAAAATCTACTGTGGTCAGAATTATGGCTTTGAATCACATTAAATGCCTACAGATGTAAAACCTATTGAAGGTTCTGGAAAATGATTTTGAATTTTACAGCAGTAACATTTAATGGCTTTTGACATGGGCTAGAAGAATAAATATACTCTTTACAGAATAATTTTACAGTAGCTCCCTTGGGTTTCCTGTATCCCAGGTCCTATATTACCTACTCTTCTTTTCTTTATGCGATAAAATATAGGAATATAATGACAAAAACATTTACTACTGTACAACAAAGTACCTAATAAGTGGATTTCTTAAAATTATATTGCCCAATGTTAAAGCCCACTATATATTGTTTCTATGTAAAATATCAGATATCTAGAACCTGTTATATATTTCAGCCATATCATTATATAACAATAAGCCAGGAATTTTGGTTTCTTCTACTACTGCATGAGTGAACTGCATGTCAATTCATAACCTCTGAAAAAAAATCAGGTAGGATTAACTTTGGGCACGTCCCGTGATTGTGTTACTATAGTAGTCACAAAGGGAACAATTCAACAGTGAGAGAAAGTACTGTAGGTGGGAAAAGAAATGGTGGACTTTGAGTAGCCCATAAGAGAGTAGGCTACTCTGAAGCTCTGCATATTGGAGTAGTTTAAAATAATTTTCTGGATTATTGCAGTGTTACATCTAACCAAGCTATTAAAAAATTAATTTGCCTCCCAAATATAACAAAAACAGGCTTTTCAAGAAGTAGAAATGCTCACAGAGGGGATATTTTCAAACTCTAGTAAAACTTAAAGTATTCTAAATGTGGCACTCAGAATTATCAGCATACAGGGTGAAGTAAAGAAGTAAGGGCTTTAAATCAGTAGTGAGATTCAAATTCTTTTACTACCGATTCTGTGGGCGTGGCTTGGGGGGCAGGGCAGGGGAAGGATACTGTAAAATCTCCAATCAAAGGTGATATTTGCCGGCTCTCTGAACTACTCAAAATTTCCACTACCGGTTCTCCAGAACTGATCAGAACCTGCTGAATATCACTTCTGCTTTAAGTCCTTCTTAAGACTTGTAAAGCTCTTCATAAGTTGGTCCCTAGATGTATGTGACAACCAATTGGGTGTAGCAGTTAAAGTGCCAGACTAAAATTGAAAACTTTGAATTCCAGTCCTGTCTTAGCCATGAAGCCAGCTGCATGACCTTGAGCCAGTCACTTCCTCTCACATCTAGGAAAGAGACAAGAACAAACTACTTCCAAAAACGGTGCCAAGAAAACAGCAGAAACTTCTCCAGACAGTCATCAGGAGTCAGCACTGATTCAAATGTCCTAGACATTGTGTAATGACCCAGGGCATGGCACAAAGGCCACACAGTCAGATAATCAATAAGAATCCCTTTATTAGCTCCAACTTTGCCCCCAATGTCCTGGTTACCTTCTGGCTGGAGAAAAGCTCTCCCAGGAACAGCCTTTGGCTGCAGAGAATCAAGTCCAAAATGTGGTCCACAAAAACTGTAACTATAAGTCCAATCAAGGCAAAATGAGGTAATTAGTTTGACAGGGCACGAGCAAGAAGATGTGAAGGCACGGCAATACCTCGACATGGTTGGGAAGATGCCAGGAAAACAGATAAGCAAAATCAGCACAAGATAAACTCATGTTTGCTCCCAGCAGCTGCCGCACTCAGCATGCATTTCTTTTAAACTCTCATTCCCAAATAAAGCTAATGAAGGGAATCAAGGCCCTTTCCTCCCCCATAAGCCATGCAACCCACGTTGCTCTCTTCTCCATTCCTCCCTGCATGCCCTAGGATGAAGAGGGGGTGGGCCTGAGTCTTCCTTTGAACTCCCTCTCCCTTGTTCTACCTCTTTCCTGCTCTGCCCAGCTGGACTTTGTCCTTCCCCAGTTTCCTCCACAGCCACACTCCCATTCCCTATCAGCTGTTCATCTTCCTCCTCAGATTCAGACTCTGACAGGGCCATGACACCTTGGTATTTGAACATAGATCTTTTTAACATTTTAATTTTATTGTGTTTTACTCATCTAGATGAAATGATAATA
The DNA here is from genome assembly GCA_004320025.1 of Laticauda laticaudata. NCBI lineage: Eukaryota > Metazoa > Chordata > Lepidosauria > Squamata > Elapidae > Laticauda > Laticauda laticaudata. The sequence continues at coordinate 9,344 of BHFT01019689.1, forward strand.
TATATTGCGAATTCATGTATGATATTCCATATGCTAAATAACTAACTCACTCAAAGGAGGCACGTGTGTGTGTGTGTGTGTGTGTGCACGTGCACACACACCCAAACATAGATCTGCCTACTCCAACCAGTACCAGCCCAACCTGCTAAAAATACCAGGAAAACAATGATGCCAATGGCACATTTTCAAAAGGTTCAAAGGGTTAAAGCAAAAAGATGCTGTTTTTAATATGGCAGTACCAATGTGGAATAGCCTCCTAGTGGAGTTCAGAGTACCTCCTTTCTTGCCATCTTCTTACAACTCATTGGAGATGGAATTGTTTTGGAGGGATTTCCCTCGAGTTCATATGTGATGCCATTTTTCCTTTAGTTTTTCATTTTATTGTATTGTTATTGTTGTTTCTTGGCTAGATAATGTTTTTACCCTTGCTGCCTATGAGCATTCGTTTTCAAGACTTCTAAAGGTAATGTTGATTTATACCATTCATTGTTGGAAGTTACAGTGGCACTCAAAAAAAGTGACTTATGACTGTTTATCAAAGTTACGACCATTGCAGAATCCTCATGGTCATGTGATCAAAATTCAGCCACTTGGCAACTGATTCATATTTATAACATATTCATAGCAGTGTTCCAGGGTCATGTTATCATCCTTTGCTACCTTCTGACAGACAAAGTCAATGGGGAAGCCAGATTCATTTTATAACTGTGTTACAAACTTAGCAACTGCGGCAACAGATATGATTAGGGGACTGGAGACTAAAACATATGAAGAACAATTATAGGAACTGAGCTTGGCTAGTCTCGTGAAGAGAAGAACAGGGGAGACATGATAGCAATCTTCCAGTATTTGAGAGGCTGCCACAGAAACAAAGGGGTCAATCTATTTTCTAAAGCACCTGCAGGCCAGACAAGGAATAATGGATGGAAACTGAACAAAGAGAGATTTAACCTGGAAATAAGGAGAAACTTTCTGACAGTAAGAACAATCAACCAATGGAACAGAAGTTGCCCTCAGAAGTTGTGGGAGCGCCATCACTTGAGACTTTTAAGGAGAGATTGGATTGCCATCTGTCAGAAATGGTGTAGGGTCTCCCACTTGGGCAAGGGTTGGATTAGATGACCTATAAGGTCCCTTCCAATTCTGATTATCTGTTATCTGTTTTTAACACAAGTCGTATAATGGGGCAAGATTAACTTAACAAGTGTCTCACTTAGCAACAGAAATGTTAGCCTCAATGGAGATCGTAAATCAATGACTACCTTTTCTCTGCTGTTTTCTCTGAACCCAAATGGATCTTAGAGCTAAGGTGTCAGAATAATATCAAGGAGAAGAATAGGAAGCACAACTGCATGTGAACGCAAAGCCAGAATATCTAATCTTTGTGCAAAAGGGCTATATCCCATCGATTCATGTAGGACTACTCTGTTTTCATATCAGATCAAACTCCAAGAAATAATTCCTATGCTTAAAGTCCTAGATGGATTTGTATCTAATACTTGAATTCTCACTTATCCTATCATTATAGAATGGAAAGCTAATATGGGGAGGATTTTTTTTTTTGTGAACACAAAAAAGGGAAGTGTTCTTCTTTATGGTGCTGCATCAATTTTAAACTATCATTCTGAAGGAGACAGAATATGTGTTAAAACCTTGTTTTCTTTTTCAGTGTTTTAAGAAACAAATTCTTAATTTATTGATTGGTTAATTTATTTATCTGATTTTTTTAATGTCCTGGATTCTTAATCTTATTATTATTATGTGCCATTTAGTTTTCATAAAATCCTGGGCAATGCCTTGGATGCCCATGTTTCTACATAACAACAGAGCAGTTGGCATATTTCAGAAATAAATTCCAAAACACATTCACAAAGAATGTGTCTTACTAAACACACAATGGGACTTCTTCTCTTGAGCGAACATATTTAGGATTACATTGTGCACTGGTCTAATTTAGTAGATTAATCAGCCAAGACAGAGCCATTTTGGTATAATGGTTAAAGGTTGAGCTAGGAGCAGGAAAAGTTGAGCTGTAACTTTGCATTAGACATGAGCCATGTTTTTTTTTCCATTTAGCCCTAAGAAAAAGGCTGTGATAAACCATTTCTGAAGTTGGACCTGCCTGTATAGTCACCAGGAGATAGATAGATAGATAGATAGATAGATAGATAGATAGATAGATAGATAGATAGATAGATAGATAGATAGATAGGCAGATAGGCAGATCAAGAAAAACCTTAATTGGCTAAGTTGAGCAAGGAGGCAACATTAAAGAACCAGATAATTTTTAATAATGCAAGTTATAGTTAACTTTCCAAAGATCAATCTGTCTATCTTTCCAACTGATTTATCTCTTTATCTGTCTCTGTCAATGAACTTTTTAAAACCAAAGTGAAATGTTGATTTCACAAATCTCATGATCCTGCTGACTGTCGTGATAGATAACAGACCTGAGCCCCTAATAATTAAGGAAAAATTGTCTCAATAATCTGCCCTCTCCCATCTCATGAATAAATTCCAGTGGATCTAAGAGTGATCACTTTGCTTGGTATGACAGGGAAAAACCCAGGGGAGCCAAGAAATGACTGCAAAGTTCATTTATACAGAGCATACATTTCCTTGAGAATCCAGACCATCACTTTGCTTCTCCACTCCTCTCTTCTTCTAAATTAATGCCTAAGCAGCCTCACTTGTGTCACTGGAGTGATGTCAGGCTAAATTTGCCTCAAGTAATACTGGACAGTGTTTGAATGTCTGGGCCAAGTCATGCATCAGTCTGCAAAACGGAGGAATTGTCACTTGTCCATGCACTTTGCATTTGATGGGTTTTGTCTTCTTCCTTCTCTGCAGTCTCATGCTCTCTTTGATCCAGCTCATAGCCCACATACTATCAGACACAGAACTTTTTCCAACAGCACTGCAAACCCTGGGGGGCTTGTATCAATATTTCAGATGATATTCGCCTGTTCTTTTCTTCTATTTCGCACATGATCAGCAAACTCTTCCCACTAAAAGAGCTCCAGATATTCAACTTTTGGTTAATGATGTCTCTGTTTCAGAATCCAAGCCTGAAACTCATCGCTGAGGTGACTTGAAAGAAAGGGGTATTCTCTAGAGCTGGTTGAAGGGGAATTCCTGGGTAACCCTGGCTCCAACAGACTTGAATCCTTAGTCAAAAGCAAAGCTGTACAGGGAGTCCTTAGAAGTGGGACCAGAATTTCCATTGCTAATCAAGGCAGATTTTTTTAAGTGAGTCTGCAAAATTCTACGACCTTTTTTTTTGCCATGGTTGTTTAGTGAATCATGCTGTTGTTAAGCAAATCTGGCTTACCCCTTTGACTTTGTTGTTGGAGTCAACTGGGAAGGTCGCAAATGGTAATCACATGATCCTGGGATGTTACAACAATCATAAATATATTTCAGTGCCCTAATACCTGATTTTTGATCATGTGACCCTGGGGATTTGAATTGAGAGTTAGGACTATTCTGTGATGGTCAAGGACTGATTGCAAGTCACTTTCTTTCAGTGCCACTGAAATGAATAACAATAGAAATAACACTTAGACTTATATGCTGCTTTATAGTGTTTTACAGCCCTCTCTAAGCAGTTTACAGAGTCAGCATATTGCCCCCAAGTATCTGGGTCCTCATTTTACTCACCTCGGAAGGATGGAAGGCTGAGTTAACCTTGGTTATAAGGCGAGGTTTACCTGTATTCTCTATTCTTTAAATCTCTAGCCTCCTGAGAAAGGCACATGTGGGACCAGGTATCCATTTTCCTTCAACAGAGAGAAAAATGGATGAGAATCAGATATTCCAACAGTGTTTCAATCCCAAACTCTACAACACTTTAAACATTTATTTTTACATCGTTTTTTTCAAGACGGACCAGCTTCCTGAACAACAGCATGGTGAGTGAGCCTTTCCTCAAAATATTTAATTGTTTTTATACCCGTTGTATAATTCTTGGTTGCCTTTCAAGGCATCACACTCAGTTCTGGACATCCTCGGGCCAGCACCTGGAGGTACAAATGAACATTGTAAAGCTAGACACACACAAAACACTGTAATTGAATACAGGTATACCTCTGACCTTACTCAGTTGAGGATACGTCTCATGTGATTACATGGTGGTAGGAAACAGGAATATATCCATTTATAAATGTGTTCTCAATTTGCAGCTCTGGAACATCATTCTGATTTCACAGTCCATGGTTCAATGAAGTTCCTTGAAATATTTCCTTTGAGCAAATAACTCATTAAGATGAGGAAATCTAATTTACAAAATACATTGTCTGGAAAAAAAAAAAAAGCAGTCGATGTAGGTTCCTTTCCTACACTATGAAGCATGTAAATCTTTAATGGTCTATAATTTTTCTCAATATTAGATTATACTGTTGATGGGTTTGTAGAAAGAATCCCACCAACCTCAATAATAGAAATGCTTGCTAATATTGCTACCTATCTCCTCTTTGAGGATGTTAGAAAAAATGTGACAGAAACCTTCCTGATCCAGCTCCTCTTGAGCTTTAGCTTTTCTGACACCGTTCCTGCAGTTTATAGAGGTCACCATATTCATTCAGTTATGGCTTCTCCTATTTCTTATTTATGTCTTTTTTTCCTCTTCACCCTTTTAGAGAGTTCTTTGCATAGCCAGATTAGTCTCTAGATTCCTTTATTTTCTTTGCAGGAAGGTTGATTGTCTTCAGGGTCTTACTTTGTAGAATGTCCCTACTGCTCTGGACATTTCAAGCTATTCTACCATCCCTCAAAATTCAGAAAATTTATATTTTCTTTTTTTTAAAATAAATTTTATTGGTTTTTAAAAAAACAAACATGAACAAACAAAACATAAAAACATCAAACTATCTTCCATAGGTATACAAATAGTGTACTGGTTGATTTACAAATTATTTTGTGCATCCATTTCGTAGTTTTCAATTACAGTTACATTACATAGAAGCTTATATTATCAATCAAGAATTAAGTACCTTAGTATCATTATCAATCAATCATTTGACTATAATTTTATTCATTTGTACTTTATGAGGTAACCATAATTTACTTAATTTATTTTATAACAGTTCATATTATCATCCCAAATCTATGCTAAAATCATTTTGTAGGTACAAAAAAAAGTACATCTTTATATATTTGTTATTTTCTAAAAATCTACATATTATATTACTGTATTTTATTATCTAACCATTGATAAAAAAGATCCCAAATTTCATAAAATTGTTTATCCTCTTGTTCTCTAATTTCAAATGTTAATCTACTCATTTCAGTAGACATTCCAATATTTTCTTAATAATTTCCTCCTGCGATGATTTTCTCATTTTTTCCAGTTTTTAGCAAATACAATCCTAGCCGCTGTGAATACATTTACAATCAAGTATTTCAAGTCTTTACTGTATGTTTCAGGTAAAACTCCCAATAAAAATATCTCTGGTTTCAAATCTATATGTTTTTTTTGTCATTTTTTCCAACCACGTGTGGATAGCAAATTTATATTTTCTGAAGCCCGGCATCTGCAGGTCTGACACTTCTCAGTTCCATGACCAACATTTCTCAATCAACTGCCTTTCTCTAAGCAATTTTTCCTTGTTGGCAAGAATTATGACCAGGATTGTGGATTCTTTCATCCACCTTTGCATAAATAAATAACTACATTTTCCTAGTGTCACTATTGCTTGCATCTTTGAATGGCCATCATCTGAAAAACCTTGTTCTTTTTTCTGCCTACCCAGTCTGTGATAATCTCTGAAAATCCCACTTTTCTCTCCCTTTTTCTTCTTACCCAAAGGATTTCCAGGTTATGATTCTTGAATTTCTGGGCATGTATATATTTTTTTTAGTGTACAATGGATCACACCTGCCCCCTTTGTGTTTCTAGTGAACAAGTTTAACCTTCCAGTGCTAAGTGCCAGTCCTGAGAGTCATTTTCAGCCACCTTCATTCAAATCTGCCACACTGCTCCCCTCCACACACACAAACACAGAGAGAGAGATGATTGATAGACAGACAGACAGACAGACAGACAGACAGACAGACAATGATGGATGGATGGATGGATGGAAGGAAGGAAGGGATGGAAGAAATTCTATCTATCTATCTATCTATCTATCTATCTATCTATCTATCTATCACAGACAGATAGACAGACAGATAGATGATAGATCAGAATAAGATAATCTCAGTCAAGAAGTTCTATTTTTATACTCCAATACCATGATAACCTTTGATCTATTGCAAAACGAGCAGCTCCCATATCTTCCAGCCCAAACACCAAGTACTTGTCAAGTGCAGGCAATCAGGAGTCCAGGCAGTTCAAATGAATATATAGGCTTATTACATGCTAAAGCTCTCTATAAGATTCTGAACTACTAACGGTCAAAGCAAGTTGGTGGCTGGATAAGAGTCAATGGAATTCAAGGTGAGCTAGACTTAGATCTCTTGTGGGTGCAATGGGATTCAAGACTGATGATGCATTTGACCCCTCCCTCAGGCTCAGCCTGGACATCTCCTACAATGCTTTTATTGTCACTTCCCTCAACCTCTTCCAAATCAAGCCAACTAGGGTCACCATAAAAGGTATTTTACCAAGACCCCTCAATTTTGTAGTGTTTGTAGAGTATGTATAATTGTCTAGTAAATATCTATTAAAAATAGACAGATTAAAATATATGGGCTGTGCAACTCAATAGGAATTGACTAATTACTATGGCTCCTTGAGGCTGAACAATAAATGAATACATCATATAGTTCATTCTGTAATTCTGAATTAATGTTAGCAAGACAAAGAATAACTTCAAAGAGACCATGAATCAATTGATTATTTTTGTCAGCACACTACTTCACTCTTATTGTACTGCTTACTGCTTTATATAAAGATAAATGCTTCCTTCCTTTTTTGCAAGAAATGTAACACATTTGTCTTGTTGAAGTCAGCATTGCCTAACATCCAAATTTGTTTTCCAATTAAAATCACCAGAGCAAAAATGAGACAATAGAAGAATGCAGTTTTTTGTCTGTTTTATAGCTCTGGTTATCTGGTACAAAGCATCATTTCAGGAACATACAAGCATACACACTCATACAGAAATTCATACGTTTCTATAGAAGATTTTCATAATCCTATCTGTGATTTCATAAAGTGTGTTCTCCATTTTAGATTCCTGGGATTCAGCCAAATCTATTAGGTAAGTTAGATATGTTTGTCATTCCTTTTATATGATTCTTACAAGTGAATCAAAGTGAGATATAAAAAAAGATAATGTTACTCCAACTTAATTAAAGATGAATCACAAAATAAAATTCTTTCAATGAACAGAAAAGCAACACAATAAAATGTATAATGTACAAGAGCTCAACAACTAGAAATATAAATGAAATGTACAAATGTGTTTACTTTGTGAAGAAAAAGCCTAATGAAATATTATTCAAGATTTTCAAAGATTAAAAGTTAATGCATAAGTCAATATGAATGTTGATGGATTTTGAAAAAAGAACTCAATCACTGTCATTTTATGGCCAGGAAGCAATAGATCTCACCACAGGTAGTCCTCATCTTACAACCACAATTGGCACCAAAATTTCCAAGGCAGCTGTTAACTGAGACACACCCAATTTTACTACCTTTCTTCCCATGGTTGCTATGCAAATCTCTACATCTGTGAAAGAGGTTAGCTTTGCCAACTCTATCACTTTTTCTATCCATTCTTCCATTGTGGGAATTAACACGTCTTTCCATTTTTGTATATAATAACAAACTTCCAAATTTTCTTTCAAGTTCTTTATCCAATAGTCCTAAAAGAAAAAAGTTTGTTTTCAATTTTATATTTGTTTTAAAAAAATCTTGTGAATTAAAAAAAAATCCAGTGCTAATTTTTCTTTGTTTTATCACAAGTCCACAAAAGAGTGCTGTAGCGGCCTAGTGATGAAGATGTTCACCTCCCACTCAGAAGGTTGAGAATTCAATCCTAGGTAGTGACAGATGTTTCTCTCCTAGGGTGCAAAGAGAAAATATCTGCTGTGAACTCCACATACATGTCAGGAAGGGCATTTGGCCAGTAAATGCTCAGCTCCAATCAGCCATACCAATTCTACCCCAAATTGAGGGATTTTAGGATCAAAAAAAGGCAGGATTTTTTATCACAAGTCCACCAAAGATGATAGAAGATACCTTCTTTACAATTACACATTTACAACACACATTTGAAACACCTTTATAGGTCTCCACCATAAGTCGTCCAAGACTGGTCAAGACCTCTTGACCATCGTCTTTAAAATTCATCAAACCTCTTGGCGTGGTAATATTCCCCCAGGAGTGGGGTGGGAATGGAGATTTTACAGTATCCTTCCCCTGCCACGCCCACCAAGCCATGCCTACCAATTCATGCTATGCCCACCAAGCTACACCCACAGAACTGGAAGTAAAAAAATTTTGAATCCCACCACTGCTTTATACATATGACAATATCTCAGACATTAAGTACCAATGAAGTAATAGAAGTAATAGAATGTTATGCCTTTTATTGTTTTCTCTTTATATGTCTCCTCTTCCCCTCTCCTTTTCATCCATAAAACTCCAAAAATTACCCATAAATTGTTCATAAAAGGGCATAGAGAATTTCCTCCCGTCATCTACCTACATTTCCTTATTTTCACATTAAACAGTTGACTGTTGAGATCTAATTTCCCAATGACTCTATAAGTTGGTGGACTGCTCCATTAGATAAAGACCATTATTATTATTTACTTCCACCAATATTCATAGACATAGAGGGAAAGGATAGATTGAATGATGTTTTTGAACATGACACAAAGTATAGCATTTATCATTTATATTTAGCATAGACAAAATGACTCTGAGATTATGACGCATCACGGGTAACCAAATGACATCTTCACTATGGGGTATGCGTATACGTAGAAGAAAGAGAATGAGACGGGAATTCAGAATGAATTCCATTATAGTTTTGCATATCTATGAAATGCCCTCCCACAGAAGAAATCCAAATCAAATATTAAAGGCCATGCAATTCAGAGAAAAGGTGAAAGGAAGATTCATTTTGGAAATCAAAAGTTATCCTTGAGGTGAAGAATAATTTTTTAGGCATAGTATGAAATCATGATGTACATTTTTCTTCTGAAGATATAAGTTCATTAAGAATTTCACAAGGATGTGGAATCCTAACTTCCCTTAAAACAATTTTCCTGTTTCTCAGTCAAAAGCAATCAATCTCTTAAGTCAACCACACCCATACTCAAATACAGAATCATACCTTTAACCTTTTGCCTGAGGTTTCCAGTTATCACTAGACTGTCCTTCTTTACATAAGAACTTGTGTTATACAAAATCAGTTAATTGCTCCATCTAGCTTAAGAGTTGTATTCATTCCAGTTTTCATGCAAAGACTTCCACATTCCCTGCTGCATTATGAGACCGTTTATATAGGATGTGCATTTAAAAACCTACTGGGAATAATTGCATTAGGGCAGCTTTGGATTTGATTGACAGCATGCAGGTTGGAGCTCCTCAAAGCAGTCACTCTTTTTTTAAAATCTAGAATCAACATGACTGCTGAAGCAGACAGCCACACATCACAGGAAATAACACAGCTGCTTTAAAGGGCATCATTTTGCTATCATTTTGCTCTCGTGCTCTTCAAAGCACTTATTCATGTTCAGTTCTGAAGGGTATCTCAACCCCAATTTTAAGAGAAGCTCCAGAAACTAATTCCTATCAAATTTTTAAAATTACTTTTCTTGAGAAAATCAACAGGGTCCGCCTGTCATTCCTTTTTAATTTTAATTTCTCACATATTTAGAATAGAGAGCATAAGGAACAACCATTCAGAAGAAATAAAATGTTCAAATAATTAAATATGAAGAATATAATAACCGCCTGAACATCACATTCTCTTTGTTGATTTTTTTTAACCTTATAGTTCATTTTTTCACATTCTGTTGATATGATTGATCTGCATATAAATTGTGTTTTGGTTCATTTGTCTTTGAATATTAACATCATTGTTCATGATGACCAAAGTCTTCAGAAGTATTCCTGAAAGCTTTTTTTTTTTTAATGATACAAATTCTCTCTGGTAGTTGGATCCTCATTAATTTCTCCCTGAAATAAATCTTAGGCATAAAATGAGTTCATGCCACATTGCCACAGTAACACGATCCATTTTTCCTCTAATAATGCTGTTTTGCTGGCATGCCACCCTCAATTATTTTCCAATGTGTATGAATACTCAATTTGCAATGCTATTTATTTTAAAGTTTCCTCCGGTGGTATCATGGCTCAAAATGTTTTTTTCCCCTCATCACCACTAACAAATTTGCACCTAGTGCTCTGAGGTTGAAAGGAATTTACCACTAAAACTATTGTACAGGTGTATTCAGTTAAGACAGGATATTCCTAGTAATGTCAGGCCCAAAGAACCAAGAGCAACATAAAGGCTTATTTCTGGATAGTTTATTATTATTGTTGTTGTTTACCTATAAACAAAATGTTACAAGAAATAAAACAATCTGAATAACTGTCAGATATACTCTGTGAATTGCTAGAAAAGATCTGCCTTTAGCCTCTTTCTGCTCATCAGACCTTCCAAACTCTACTATTTCTTTGCTCTCTGGAAAACAGTTCCTCCTTCCTGGGACTCTAGACTTGGATCCACCACAAGAAATAGTCATAAGGAAACCATGACATAAGCAGCAGAAGAATGTAGCAGAAGATTCTACGTTCAAGAAAGCTCATTTGTGGTCTTGAAGGCACAATGGTCTAGATAGATCAGTTGAAACGGTGTCCTATCTGCTATAAAGCCTCTCTTGTGCAGCCATGCCTATCCTTATATATAAAGTCCCTGTATTTACAATTTATCACTTGTTGCAGCAGGATATACAAAACTGCTAATTTACATACAGATATGTTGGAACTTTGGCCTCATTAAACCAGTTAATGTAATATACCCTTTGTTCTATATGCAAGTGGTTGAATCCTAGGCTACTGTTCTGATTGGTCCAGATAAGTAAGAAGTGGATTGGTTC
>BHFT01019690.1:0-39795 GCA_004320025.1 Laticauda laticaudata
AACACAGCAAACTCCAAGACCAATAAACACAGACCAAGACTCCCAACCAATCAGGATGAAGAAAAAAACATTCCTGCACAGCAGTAGGCTAGCCCCAAATTTAAAACTGAAACAACTGTAAAAGTCTGGCTAACAGATGAACACAATACAGAAGCCTGATGATGGCAGATGAGATTTTGCTGAAACATTGCTACAACTTTAAAAACACAACTATGATGACGTGGGAAAATACCCAAACAAAAGCACACAATAACCAGAGAGGATCCACCAAATTGCAATGAGTCATTGGTCTCCAGCTGTGAAGAACAAGAGCACCAATACACTGATTAACAGAGTTAATGAAATGGGAGATGAACATTTCTGACCATTGACAAGTAATTGTTTTAAACAAAGTACACAGGAATCTGGGTGTCTCTAGGCACACCCAGATTCTTTTCATGCAGGGTACTTAGCCTTTGAGTAGTGTGTCTGCCATTCAAGCTGGTTGTTGTTCTAAAGGAGGCTCAGGAATTCTGGGAGTTGAAGTCCACAAATCAAAAAAGATCCATGGTTCCTCATCCCTGTTTTAAAGTCTGATGACCCTACATACCACTTTGAACAGGGAATTGCAAATCCACCCATTATCAATATCCTACAAAAAGTAGCAGCTTATAAAGATGTACAGTTTGTGATTTAAAAGTCATTCATTGATATAACAGAGGTTACAACTCTGGAAGAAAATAGAACATGAAGAAACAACCACGACATGTGTTCAAGCAAGGTTATTAAGACGAGTTTGTGGCTGGATACATTACATTAAGCAAGCAAGTAAAGGCAGAGATTTTCAGGGGGTATTGGTAATGCAGGTACCAGCATGTCAAAGCATAAAAAACAACAAATCTTTCCTCCACACCCCCTTCTCCTATTTATTGGCTACAGTTTGCATATAGTAGCTTGCATATTGCCAATGTCAAATATTGTATGATTTCACAGAATCTGTTTTTAATTATGCTGTCACTTTCTCTCTCTCTCTCTCTCTTGCTTCTACTGATATCTATACTGCAACAATTCTTGTTTTTCATTGTGCTCAGGGATTAACTACCCTGACACGATAGTTAATCGGTTACTTAAGAAAAATCAAAAATAATATTACACCCTGAAGTCTTGTTCTAGCCAAAAGTAATTTCTGTTAAGTTTCATTCAAATGAAATAAATAAGTTTATGAAACACATTATAATATTCCTGATGTCCTTAAATTTGTTAGTTTCCTTGCTTTATATAACATGCTTCTTACATCAGTCACTATTTGTTTTCTTCTAAGACCAGCCTGATCACAGATTAAGACACACCAATACATGTCTCTCTAAGCAGCCTTGACTGATGGTTCACAAATTGGTGTCAGCTCTTAGTAACCACATAGATAGATCTGGAAAGATCTATCTCCATCCTGTTCATCTGGGTGAGCCTGTTATGATTGTAATTGAGTCCATCCATCTTGCTGCTGGTTGTGCTCCTTTTTCTTTCCTTCCCCCTTTCCAAAAGATATAGAGTTCACCCAAGAGTTGAGTCTTCACATAATCTGTCTGAAATAAAATAATTTGAGTCTGGCCATTTGGGTCTCAAGTGAGAATTCTGGGTTGGTTTTTGTTTTCTTTGGAATATCCATGTATTTGTTTCCTTAGCTTTGCATGGGATTCTGAGGAACTGTCTTCCCACACTAAGTTTCAAAAGCAGATATATACTGTATATTTGTGTTTGACATATCATACATGGGATAGCAATATATATTAACATTTCACCTAGATTAGCAAAGCACAATAAAATAAATGTTAAAAAGATCTGTGTACAGGTATAGATGCAGAGATAGATAGATAATAGAGAGATAGATGATAGATGATAGATAGGTGGGTGGGTGGGTGGGTGGATGGATGGATGGACAGACATTGGGATTAGTGCATTCTCAATGCTGTCATGTTTTCATTAGAAGTTTTATGCACAACTACATTCATTTGACCCAATGTTTTTTAATTGTTATGCATGCTAAATCTTTTTCTCTTTACATTCTGCTAAAAGAGTCAGTTTGGTGTAGTGATTAAAGCACTACCCTAGAAATCAGAAGAGTGGGTTTTAGTTCCAACTTCGGCATGAAGCCAGCTGGCTGACCTTAGGCCAGTCATTATCTCTCAATCCTAGGAAGCAGGCAAAGGCAAACCACTTCTGAAAAAAAAAAAGTTGCCAAGAAAACTGCAGGGACTTGTGCAATCAGCTGCCAGGAGTCAACACTGACTTGAATTAATAAAAAAGTTTGTGAAGTAGTTAGTTACTAAGCATGCAAAAATATTTCTAATGAAGGAGGAGATTGCTAGGTTCATTGTCATGAACTTGTTAATGGGTATACTTAAAAAAACAACAAAAGTTGTGAGTTACCTCAAATAATTCTATGGACACGCCTATCCTCTCAGTTGCTCAATATATTTAATAAGACATTCCAATCAACAAAGTGACAAAGGAAGAGAGCAGACAGAGACTTGCCAATAACAGATCACTGTTATATAAAATAAAACCATTTCTACATAAAACAAGATCAGCACAGGATGTTTCTCTGCATGAGAAATAAGTCATGGGAGCAATCAGATCAACAAGCAGTTCCTGTGAGACATATGGGCTTCCTGGAGAGCTTTCCAACAATGATAGTTTCATCCAGTCCAAGTAGAAATTCAAGTAATATTTTTATAGAGCATGCCCTTACTGGATGCAGCACTTGTCTCAGTCTAGCTACAATCCCATATAAACTATCTTTACAAATTACTTGCAGAGAGAGAAGAGGGAGGGGGGAGGGGAGAGAGAGGGAGACTATGTTTTTTTCTGTGGTTCAAAAAATGGCTATAGCCATTTCAGTCTATAGCCATTGTCTAAATTAATTCACCTACTTTGACACTTTCTCAAATGTATCCCTGTCATGGTATGTTTTTTCCAAAAATGTTGTGTTGATGAGTCATAGTTATTTTTCTGTAATTAATCTGAAAAAAAATTATTTATGCTTCAATGGATAGGTCTGGTCTGTACTCTTACAGAAATCCTGCTCTAACTTTAGAATAGAATAGAATAGAATAGAATAGAATAGAATAGAATAGAATAGAATAGAATAGAATAGAATAGAATAGAATAGAATAGTTGGAAGGGACCTTGGAGGTCTTCTAGTCCAACCCCCTGCCTTGGCAGGAAACCCCACACCACTTCAGACAATTGGTTGTCCAATCTCTTCTTAAAAACTTCCAATGTTGGAGCATTCACAACTTTTGGAGGCAAGTTGTTCCACTGATTAATTGTTCTGTCAGGAAATTTCTTCTTAGTTTTAGGTTGCTTCTCTCCTTGATTATTTTCCATCCATTGCTTATTGTCCTCAGGTGCTTTGGAGAACAGCTTGACTCCCTCTTCTTTGTGACAGTCCCTGAGATATTGGAACAATGAAGCTGCAAAGTCAGAAAGCCATTTCAGATTTCACTGATGAAATCCACTGAAGACCTAGCAAGGGAGAGGATGCAGTGCTTTCAAAATTGCATGCTAAAAGAGTGGCATATTTTAAGAGTATGTGTGATGAATATTTCTTTATATTTTGGAATCCTCTCATAAGAAGCATAGAAAATGGCTTTTAATCTAAACATAAAGAGGCTTCCTCCCCACCTTTTATACTTTAATATGGAAATCAACCTGATTATGGGTAACAATCAGGGGTGGGATTCTACCAGTTCACACCTATTTGCTAGAACCGGTTGCTAACTTTCTAAGCAGTTCAGAGAACCAGTTGTTAAAAGAAATTACTGGCCTAATCCTGTAAGGAAGGCAAGAAGGAAACATTCTGGAGTTGCTTACAGAAACTGCCTCTCCGTTAACCCTTATTACATTCATAGCAGGACGAGACTTCCTGTCTCAGGAACGTCTCCGGAGTTTTTTCCCCCTCCTTTGCTGGTACTTTGCTTGTGTGGAATGACCATTCAAAGTTACAATGACACTGAAAAAAGTGACATGACCATTTTTCACACTTATGACTGTTGCAACATCCCCACAGTCATGACAGGCCAGGTAAGGAGATGCGTGCCTTGATGTGAGTGATATTGAGTTGGCCACACCCACCAATTAAGCCATGCCCACAGAACCGGTTGCTAAAATTTTGAATCCCACCCCTGGTAACAATGGTGATTTTGAGACAAAGTTAAAGAGCCACAAGCAGAGTGATGGATAATCACATATGAAACCCTGCCTTGCATTTTTATTTATCTCGGCTCAATTTAGGGTATTTATATTATCCTTTTGAGCTCAGATCAAAATTATTCAGGCTGTCTGAGGTCTGCCTTTGTTATGGTGAACTGCCCAGACATTAAGATTAGTAGAAAAAGTCCTTCTAAAAATGTTCCTGCATGAGAAATATGGCTAGTGAGATATACAGTATTAGGAAAGACTTTCTTTCTACGTAGTTTACACATTCTGCATGCATTTCTTCTGTAACTAAATTGAGCTTCCACTCTCTCCACTTTTTTAAAAAGGCATCAATTCATCTCTCTTTAGTAGAGCCCTTTAAATGATTTTTATGACTATGCTTAATGTGTCATAATTATGTCTTCTGTTTTTGGAACTTTCTTTATGTAATTGTTTTTAGTTGACCAGAATGCTCTACTCACATAAGCTGAGAACTCAAATTTGCCAAGGAAATGGAATCACTGACAAATCTGGTGTTGTCACAAAACATCTCCGGTTTTATCTGTGGACAGAAAAACAGAGGAAACAATGTCACTGATAAGACTCTGACAATGGGCACTTCCACACTGCCACTATTACTACTTCCCAATTTCTCAAAAGCAGGATAAACATCTACCAGACTTCAAAGGCTGAAAACAAGGACCAAAGTCCTTCATTTCATCACTGCCCCATCCTGGTTGCCCCAGATCCTAGATTCAAGGAATAGAAATGTCCTCACATCCACATTATTAAATAAAATGAAATAATTTATTGCATCCACCATGTCCACATCTAGGTTGCATGAATTTGCAACACCCACAAAATTTTTATAATCTTGAGCAATTGTTTCCTTGAGCAATCTGCTATAGTCTGGAAGTCGAAGGCAGGGTAAAGAACTATGACCTACAAATGGTTAAATAGACCTTCACAAGCTTCACTAAGTTAGTGTTTCAAAGAAAATAGTACTTTTGCCCCACATTTTAAGTATACCACACCCAAACCAAAAATGGATCAACTTGATTTTTGAAAAAGAAAGCAACATTGGGTGGGATTGTAGGAGAACCAATTTGTTTTCAAACGGATGCTGTGTTCTCTCACATTCTTGAGCCTCAAAATGAGGAGACAATTTCATTCTGTTACTCTGTTTGGATTTTTGCAATTCGTATAAAGGAAGTGGCTGAGAAGAGTGGCAGCTAGACATTTTCTATATAAGAGAGAAAAACAGGAGAAAATGGAAAATAAGGAGCATTCTTAGGAAGAGAGAAAAAGAAAATCTGTCAGATTTGTTTTTTTCTTTAGAAAAACTCCTTTGGCAAAATTTTGGCTTCTCTAGCCAGAATTTGCTATTTGTGGAAAATTATGCATTAGAATTACTTCAAATGTTTTCACTTCAGAGGGATTGTTTTTAAATATTGCATAATCTTTGGATGGAGGGTAATTCTTACACCATTTTTATATAGATCAGCCTTCCCCTACTTCTCATTTCCAAAATAAGTTTGGACTACAGCTTCCAGAATTATCAGCAAATATATCTATTGGATTTATTAGCTTGGGATTCTACTAAACATGATTCCCAAAAAAATTTGAAGGACTACAAATTGAAGATGGCTGATATATGCAGTAAAACAATATGTCCCAACACGTGGATGAGTATTTAGCTATGATAATTAAATCCAGGGTACAGCTTTTACAAGACAAGATTTTGCCGAGGAAGACAATGTCAATGGTCTCTCTGGATGCATGATGATATTTATCTGATGTTGAAGAAAAAGGAATTTTAGTCTGATCCAAAGGAAATCCTTTTTTTTTTCTAGACTAGACTAGTCTAGTCCTCTATCTATGTGTTTTATGTTCAGAAGATGAGTTGTCATTTGCCTGAAAGAAATATACATTGTCCTGGGAATTGGGAAATTTGAATCATACTTCTAGAGAGCAACCTCCAAATGTGCTTTAGCCAGAGCCCCTTCTGTTCCTTCCTCGCCTCCTCAGCACTGAGTCACAGTAAGATCCTGTAGCTTTCTCTACAAATTGGTTTGTTTTGGCTGGAATTGGATGGACCCATATGTTACCACCTGCTGCAAGTCCTCAACTTTACAACAGCTTGGGGTTTTTTTGCTCTCAGAACAATTTGTTCAGTGGAGAAGGTAGAACTCGCGGTGAGGGTGGAATGTGTTCCTCCTTCTAGATAAATAACTGTTAAGTATGTCTAAGAAGCAGAAGTAAATTCAATGCACACCGGAGGCTCTGTGCTCAAGTTGCTAAAAGATTGTCTAGGTCATTGTAATGGGCCTTCCTTTCCTGTCTGCCACTAATAGTTCATTGATTCTGTTACCAAAAAACCAAAGGGATATGTCTTCACTTCTGAGGTAGTAGTGCATATTGTTCTCTGAAGGTTTTATGGCTTGGGAGGGATGTAACCTTTATTTACTGGTCCTGGCCAAGTGACTGTTTCTCATTGAAACCAAGTATGCCACATTGTTAGGAGGGTGACATACTACTTGGAACTTTTTGGAAGAATTATAAAGAATAAACAAAATGAAAGAATAAACAAAACAAAATTTATAAAGAATAAACAAACAAAGACATTGAACCAAATAAAGGTAGCCGGTATACCCATTTTATACAAAAATAAACTTCTGAAATAAGATACAATAATGATGAATGTCCACAATGAAAGATATATTATACTGAAGCATATATTATTATTACTATTTATTAGCAATGATAAATATTGCTTTCCTTTGAAGCAAAAAGGACATTAATAGTTGAAGAGGAATATCCTGAAAACAAGAAGACACATGATTTGATTTAATATTGTTTTACAGTTAGGAACATTGGCAGAGGAAGAATATGCAACAATATCAAACCGTAAATGTTGTTTGGCAGCGATATGTCAAAGGGTTTGTGCCTGACTCTGAATTAATATAACCACTAGGTATTCTGCTGTTTTGAGTATGCAATTAAATTAGTTTTGTGGGTAGGCATGTAATAATTATTGTGACATTTCAAGAATTCAGGAAGCTTGAGATATTCCTAAATTCACGGTTTCTTTTGAAAATTGGTGGGTCACAAACATGTGGTTACAGTGCATGGTGATAAAAGATGGCTGCTACCACTTAAGACAGAAGCCAATGGAACTGAGGGAGGGAGGGAGGGAGGGAAGGAAGGAAGGAAGGAAGGAAGGAAGGAAGGAAGGAAGGAAGGAAGGAAGGAAGGAAGGAAGGAAGGAAGGAAGGAAGGAAGGAAGACCTTGTGAAAGAAAGGAACAATTTAAACTACAACCCTGAAAGTACATGATGCAGAGATCGGTCTTTTTTTCTGTTTCTGGATCTGTATACAATACTAACCCACAGTTTTCTTAATCAGGATTGATTGATTAAGCTGCAATTGATTAGGTTTACTACCATTTTATTTGTACTATTTTGGGAACTATGGCTAAGATTTCACAACATGCCAAGACAAAAACAGATAAATCATATTTTGGCTCTTTGTGATGGATGAACCTCGCATTCATCTGTGCACCACATGTGAAGCAATGAGTAAAATCAGACATATTATAAAAAAGTTACAAGTAGAATGTAATTTCAAGAGAGTCTGAGAAGTTCAAGGCATCAAGTGCCATTCATTCCACTGTGAATTGCCTTCATGGTGATGCAAAAATCAAAACAACAGGAAAAATGAATTATATGCATTATAAAAGCATGAAAGAGACAATCTGGAAAAGCTATAGTATAGTAATAAAGATTTACAGTAAAAACAGGCAGCAATAATATTTGTTAAGAGTTGTGGTGCTATAATATGTTGATTTTGCCAGCTAGCTAACCTAACTTTAATGCATATTTATTTATTTATAAGATTTATTCTTGTTGCAATCAGGAAGACTCAATAATTTGCAGTATATGTATTAAAAATACAATAAAATAAAACAGGTCAAACAAAATGAAAGGCAAATATGCAATACTTTAAAATATCCACAACAAACAAATGAAACAAATTTTAATACAAGTCAACTATCCCCATATAAACAATTACAAAACCAATAAAACTGATTGCAATGTTTCACGCCCCACAACTCTTTTAAAGAGCTCTATTTTTAACAACTTGCACAACGCTAACATCATGATCACATTTCAGGGCGAGGTAGAAAGCTATTCCACAATGCACAAAACGGAACCAAAACAGAAAAGCAGTCCCTGCATGCTTTGTTCCCTCATTTTATAGAAATGGGGAACAATTAAAACTTCTCCTGGGATAGACCAGTGAAGTAGCTTGCAACTGTTGTGCAAGAAGAACGTCTTCTCAGTATCTTTATGCCAAATAATGTGGGGCTTTAAAGATTAAAAATAATACTTTTAATTGCACTCGGAAGCCTATGGGAAGATTGTATTTTAGAAAAGTCACAAAGAAGGTGAACATTACAAAGCATTTACACTCCAGGTAGGTCCTGAAATTATTCTACTGCAATTTTTCAGCACAATGCATAATATTGATAGATTTTGATTGGCATTGCCCTCAGATCATTTGTGTCAAGCTCTGGGGAAATCAGGAGATCCAGGTAGTTCAAATGAGTGTGAAGATTTATTACAAGCTTAAGCTCTCTACAAGAATCTGGCCAATTGGTGGTTAAGGGAAATGAGCGGGAGATAAGAGAGGCATTCAAGGTGGGCTGGACCTAGATCTTTTGCGGGTAGGCAGGGAAAGGACAGCTGAGAGGATTATTAAGTGCTGGAACAAGACTAATATGGGCCCCCTCACCTACACATTAAGTTAACATCTCCCCTTCCCCTCCCCACCACCCTGTGGATTTCACGTTAATCCCTGCACCTACATCACATAACTCCTAACCAACCAAAACGCTCATTAAAAAGGGGGGACTGACAGGGCAGCAAAGCAGATCAGGAAGCAGATGTGTGTGAGAGAGAGAGGACAAAGTACAGAGAAACGGTGTTGGAGTGGGCACAGCCCACAAGTAGATGAGTTTTTTTCTGAATGGGAGAAGAATGATTCATTCTAGTCTATATGAATGAAAGAAGAGTGATGCTTCTCACGCCCGCCTGCCCTCTCCTCCTCTGGTTTATCCTTCTGCGTTTTAAAGCCACCTCTTGCCAGTTACCCTTTGGCACAGCTGGCATGCACAGATCCTCCGACTAAGCTAACAGTGGCACCTCCTTCCTTTAGGCATGAAGAATTTCGACAGGGTAAGAAGTGGAAGTTCATTCTTCAAGAACTGGAGAGAAGGGGAGAAAGAGAGAGGAGGAGGAGGAGGGCTGCTGCTGCTGCTGCTGCACAGGAAAGGCATGCCTTCCTTCCTGCCTTCCAATGAGTTGATGCTTTGGAGTCTAATGCTCAGGGGTGGGATCTGACAGGGTGAACTACCGGTTCAGTGATTTATGGGGTTTGGTGATTTACGATGTGCTTTCCTGCAGACTGCGCGCGAGCACCTGTAAATCGTCATTGGCACGCTGAGTGCAGAAGTAGCCTTTGAAAAAAACACTTTTTTTCCTGCCTTTTTAAGTTCAGCTGTGCCTCGCATGGCAGCTGAAGTTGAAAAATCAGGAAATAAAGGTCAGGAAATAGCCCTGGTCGGCAGGTGGGCAAAAATATCAGCAGATATAGAAGCAGATATAGGTTCTATGTCTACTGCTCTTCAGAGCTACTGGTTCTACCGAAGTGGACAGAACCGGTAGAAACCCACCCCTGCTTATGCTGTGAGCCACTCTCACTGTCCCCCACCCCCACCCCTGCCTGAGTGTGTCCAGGTTGACACACCATCTTGCTATTTTTCTTTTTAAACATTTTGGTTTTGTAAAAAATTTAAAATATGTTCCCCTTCATGGCCCCCTTTGGGCTCCGTGGGCCTCGTAACAATGTACCAGTTGAACCCCCCTCTTCTCAGGCCTGGGCAGGGACTCATCACTTATGATGCATGTGACTCTTTCCTCAGATGCAGCCTCCTACAGTTTGTGGTTCCTAACAACCACATAGATAGATTTTCTCTACGAAGTATAAAACAGGAATACAAAAGTAACATTAAAAGGATATGTGGCTCATGGAAGATTTCACCTCAAAATAGTGGGACCAACTTACCTCAACACGTTATTTCTGTTGCTAATAGCTTCTGCCCATCTTCTGGGCATTGGCAAAAACTGCTATTTAAATAACTTTATTATCACTTTGAATGTACACTAATCAGTGTATGTTAAAATGAAATTTTGTTGCACACAGCTATTAAGCAAAGAAAAGCATTACAGACACTCTACTTTGTGAAGAGACTTCAAGAACTACTCCGATTACTAGACATACACACACATACATAAAAATACACATAATGATTAGGTTGATTAAAGATTTTAATGTATCATTACTATAGATAGTCAATTGTTATAAGTCACCAGGATCCTGAAAGAATTCAGCAATATATAAAAGTATTCAATTGGTCAATCTCCAACCAATCATCTCTTGCATCAAAATATCATTCTAAGGCCATCTGAACATTTCTCTTGTTTAGTTTCTGGCATAAATTGTTTACTTAAGGGGATAAAGCTATTACAGCCTTCAAATCAAACCTTACCAACATTGGAAAAGATCCCAATAACCATTATATTTTCACATATTGTTTTGGTTTCAGTAGGATGAATAAAAGAAATATTCCAAAACTGTTTTATGTAAACAAAGACTGTATTTCATTTTCTATGGTTTCTTTGGCCATGCAAAATTCATTATTTGTGAATACCTAGACAACCACGAGTTTCATGAATATAAATATGCCCAAGAATGCCAAGAGCTCACTGAATTTCCTATCCTAGCTTATTTTCTCCAAAATCTATAAATTCATTGTTTTAGATCACAAAAAAAAAAAAGAATATTTTTCTTCACAACTAGGGGACCATTCACATGAAATGAAGTACAAAGCTTTCTTGAGTAGGTGACTATTTTGAGAAGATCTGCTTTTACTCCTTAGTGTATTCCTAAACAAAATGGGGACACTCCAATATTTATGCTATGCACTTGGACCTTGATGAACACATGATATTAGGCATCCAAATAAGATGAGCATCCACTGTCCTTTAAATGAGCCCTGGTTAGAATGCAGTGCTGCTGGCAAACTCTGCCCACAGCCTGAAGTTCGATCTTGACTAGCTCAAAGTTGACTCAGCCTTCCATTCTTCTGAGGTCAGTAAAATAAGGACCAAGATTATTAGGGGTAATATGATGATATTTGTAAACTGCTCAGAAAGGGCTGTAAAACACTCTGGAGCAGCATATCAGTCTAAATGCTACTGCTATTGCTATATTCACTTCTAAATTATTATCTTACCTGGGAGATTATAACCACTTTTGCAGTGTGTAAGAATGTAGATTATAAATAAATGAGTTTACCTCTCCATCTCACTCAACACAATGTTCAGGAAAAAGAAAAATATTGAAATTATTACATGGGAATCCTGCATTTACCCTGCTTTTGAAATCATCATGGTGAAATATTTGAAAACAATAATGCAGACTGCCTTTATAACATCTCAATCCTGACTGGATGATGCTATGAAAATGTTTTAAACACTGATGTGGAAATTATCTTGGAGAAGACAAGACAGGTTAATTCCTCACTTTGGCTCTTGTTCAGCTTAGGAAGAATAGCCAGCCAAGGAAGCTACAAAATGAAACAGAACTATATAATAAAATGCATCAAAGGAGCTACATTTCAGTGACAGGAAGATGTGAGGGAGGTTGGCAGTTTCTAAATTAGATATAAATAAATAAGCTCAAAAATACTGCAAATATATCCAAAAGCTACTGCTGTGCAAGAGATAAATAAACCATTCAGATACTTTTTTTTTTTTCAAGATAACATGTAGTTGGGAAACTAGAGAAAAAATTTTGGCACAGTACTGAATTGTTAAGCCCTTTCACTCCAATTTAAGTGATTTAGTATGATAGTGTAGATGCCATTTCCTGCCCGCACAAAAAAAAAAAGTCCAGTGCATCATGATTTCTCAGTTAGCTTCCTGTTATGAATGAGTGGGTGGATGGATGGATGGATTGATGGATGGAGAGAATATTACTCTGTCTAAATGTCTATGGAGATTCTCAGTCATGCAGGTCATGGTTGTCCCAAAGGTGTTTTTTCAAGAGGCAACTGGACTTTCTGGTTTTTCTTTGAAGACATTTCATTTCTCTTCCAAGAACCTTCTTCAGCTAAACATCTTCAAGAAAAAACTCAGAAAGTCCAGTTGCCTCTTGAAAAAGCACCTTTGGGATTACTCTGTCTACATAATAATAAAAAACTATGTATATATACAGTACAATTAGATTTGTTTCCACCATTATCATGCAGGAGCAAGTCCCAAACTGCTTCAGTCGTTTAATTCTAGATTAAATAGTAGTTCCCTTTGTCTCAAGATGCAGGCCTTATATCCTGCAAATTAAGTCACTAATCCAGGTGGAGTTTAAAATAGAGTAAATTAATTGTACAAAATAGGACAGCGTTTATTTTTTGCATTTCAGAGTGTAAAATAGGACAGCGTTTATTTTTTGCATTTCAGAGTGTAAAGTAATAAAAGCAAACTTTATTCAGACGAATAATTTGCAAAGAGGGGAGGCAGAGAGTATTAATTCATACTGCAAAAAACAATGTGATTCATGACTTGAGCCTTCTGGAATTGTTTTCTTTAATATAATCTTGATGCTACCCAGAATAAAACAATTAAATAAGAAGTGCTTCAATAAATTTGCAAAAAGCATTTTAATTGACATGGTGGGATTTCAGATGCAGCCTTACTTAAACTTGAAATTTCAGCCTCAAAAACCATCAGCTTCATGATGGGGTACAGCTTTCTTGGGGCCATGTTAAACACTTTGTCCATGATCCTTCAGTGTATCTTTCATATCTGGTTATTTTAAATATCTTCAAAACTTGCTTTAAAAAAAAGAGCTTCACTGAATTTCTGAATCAGATAGATGCATTTATCTTTTTGAGAAAGGAAGAGAAAAGTTCTTTCTGGGAAACTTCAATTATAAATCCCAGTGCTGGGCTTTGATATGAATAAGGAAATTGCTTTCTCCATTTAGCTATGGCCTTTCCCCTTTGCATCAATTCCACAGAAAAGGAAGGGGGAGGAAGGGGGAGAGGAAGGAAGACTCATTTTATTTAAACAGGAAACAAATGAAGGCCATTTGGGTTCCTGGAAATATTAAAATAAATAATAAGGCAGGCGCTGAAAGCACAAGGTTTTCTGAATGTATTTTAACTAGCTTTTCAAATGCTATGACTTAATTCTTTATGTTGACTCTTAGTTATATCAGTGATGAAGATGTAAAGAAGGGATTTCAAGTACAGATGAGAAATTTTCCCCCCTCTACTTTGACCTTGAAATAAATATTAAAAGGCGGTAGACTCCATTAAAAGTTGCATGTTAGTTATTTAACTCTGGCAAACAGGGTAGGAAGCTCATTTTATGTTTTAGTGACGTTGTTTTCTCAGCCTGATACAGGACAACTCCCTATATTGTGTGTTAGAATAAGTACTTGGCAATGTAAAGGCAGACCCTGACTTACAACCATAATTGAGCCCAAAATTTGTTAAGACATTTATTAAGTGAGTTTTGTCCCATTTTATGACTTCTATTGCCACAGTTATTAAGTGAATCACTGCAGTTGTTAAGTTAGTTACAAGGATGTTAAATGAATCTGGCTCTTCCATTGACTTTGCAAGTCAGAAGTTCACCAAAGGGCGAATCATGTGACCTCAGGACACTGCAATGGTCATAAATACGAGTCAGTTGCCAAGCGTCTGAATTTTGATCACACAACCATGGGGATGCTGCAGCAGTTGTAAGTGTGAAAAACAGTCATAAGTCACTTTTTCAATGATGTTGTAACCTTGAATGGTCGCTAAACAAACTATTGTAAGACGAGGCCTATCTGTGTTCAGGCAAAAAAACAAGATTCAAATAAAGATTGAACTAGAGATTCCAGCATGGTTCTTGAGCCAAATTCAGAAATAAACAACTGGATTTCTTAAAAGCCCCTCTCATAAAATAGCTCACAAGCATGTTTTAAAGTATTTGAATTATTCTCAGGTTTATATCAAAATTGCTATCAAAAATATAATTTTTGACCATGCCAATATACTGGTGTGTTTGGAAGTGATTCTATGGGGACCTCTGATTATGAATTTCAGATTAATTTGAGAAAAATCCATCTCTACTTCCTTGATGTTATCAAAAATAACAGAGAATTCTGTCCATGGTGATATGAAGAAAAAGAATAAACCACACTTTCAGCATGCTATGTCAGGATATGAGATAGAGACCAATTTGTTTATCAATGCAATTTCTGGTGTATTTTTGCCTGTTCCAAAAATGTACCACCCTTTTGAATGAAGTTGGGCACATCAGGAAAACCTGATAACTTTGGATCCACCAGTTCCAAAATTGCCACCAATACTGTACATCCCCAAATTGCTAAACCAAGCTTAATCCCAACCAGATCTTCTATGAATAAGAACTGACTACACTCACCAGCTGAAAAGACCTGATAAGAGACCAGTTCTGGAAAGTTCCATGGAGGAACCCAATAAAAGTAATAAATAATGGTGCGCACTTAATTAATTTGTTTTTATTAATTTATTTAAATGAATTTATGATTTAAATATTCATTTAATTATTATTGCTACTTTAAATCTTTAAAATAATCTCTTCTTTTGCTTCTTCATAGAGCTGCAGAATGATAAAAAGCTCATCCAGTGAAAATGTGTGCCTTGGTTCTTTATTACAGGGAGACATTGTGCCCTTGTCACTTTGCCAAAATATTGTTTCAAATTGGTTAAGCTTTAAACAGTATTTGCTCAGAATTAGAAAAATAAAAAGATTCCGGCAGAAGGAAAGATGATTGAGAAAATATTAGAATGTGCAGAGATGAATTTTGAGTAGTTCAGAATACCACCTCTGACTGGCCGCGCCCTCATCTATTTTCTGATTCTCAAGTCCCAGCTGATCAGTTGGGTCTTCTTTTGTTGTCCTGCACAGGGGAACAGAACTGGAAAGCAGGTTAGTGGGATGGGGAGAAAACGGGGATTTTACAGTATCCTTCCCTTGGAATGGGGTGGGAATGGAGACTTTACAGTATCCTTCCCCTGCCATACTCACTAAGCCATGCCCACCAAGCCACACTATACCCACCAAGCCACGCCCCAGAACCGGTAGTAAAAAATTTTGAATCCCACCACTGGTATGGGATCTATTTTATCAATGGTTGGAAAATAAAACAAGTTAAAATTGAGAAGATGAATACATAGAGAAATAAGTTAAAGATTGTTATAAAGATAATAGACGTAGGAGACAATGACTTATAAAGGAAATGTGATTATTGTTATTGGTGATTAAAGTATTAATTATAATTATTAGCACAAGACATAAGTATCCAGTCGACACATTCTTTAAATGAAAGATGGATTTACTGTAAATATAAAATAAAAAAACTTTCTTAAAAAACAGCATTTGAGTATAGGCAGCTTGTTAGGAGTACAAGGCCTATAAGTACATTTGCAACTTTACATTTACAATATGCTTTAATGTATAAATCAGCATTAAATGACTGTGCAGGGGCATTTTTTTCCCCACTGAAAGCTCTTTGGTCAAGAGCCAGAAACAGTCTTAGAAGGATAAGGTTCAATGCAAAATGGACAGGAAGTCGGAAAGCTCTCAGTGAACCTAGGCTAACCGGCAATGATGAATGATAGGAAAATCCACATTAAGGGAGAAACTGCTTGTTTTAAGTACATATATTAATTATGGTGCAGAACAAGGACAAGTGACCTTTAGACACATCCAAAGTGGGATAAGGTCAACAATTGTGTTTGCAAAATTGACAAGAATGACAGAGGGACTTTCACCAATTTTGAAAATTTTCTCATCCAAAGCAAAAAAAAATTTTTTTTGCTCTGTCTGCTTGACTTTTGAAAGGCTGCTCAATCTCAGCAGGTCTCTTGCAAGTTCATGCTGAATCCAGGAAAAGAGCAAAACAAGAATTTCTTCCTTTAATACTTTGTTCTTTGAATATTCTCAGGGTATGATTTCTTTATAATGGCTTTCTGTGAACCCAGTGGTGTTTTTTTCTTTTCTTTTCCTGTTTGATTGGAGAAGCATGGGTTTGATTTGTTTCTGATTTTTGAAAGAGATCAATATGGCAAGAAAAACAACTGACAGCAAGTACTGTAGCTGTAGGGCACAAACTAAACTAAAAAGATACCAGTTAGTAAGGAGTTATTAAGGAACCCCTCTGATTGAAAGGGCCTTCAGTAGGCTGATTCCAAGATCTAACTGCCTAGAAGAGAAGCTGCTAAAAGACCCAAAGAAGTGTTAAAGCAGGAATGATGTCATCCAAGTGCTAACTGGATTATAGAAATGTCCATGATATTGGCTCAGAATTGGATGAGGCTAAAGGTAATCTTAAATGAACTCCAAACACAATAAATGCCATGGGAATTTTAACGCAAACGCACATTCCACATTTCTGTTGTCAAAGGAATTAGATTTTTGGTAGCAATTCAGAGAGCCTACTGTTTACATAGGCCTTGTCCACTTGTGCTATTTAATACAATTGCTACATGTTATATTACCTTAATTGTCTTATTATGTCATTTAGTCCATATTTTTCTCATCACTTGAATTAAATATTCTTTGTGTAATTCTTCCAGTGGTCACTAATGCTTTTCCATCCGCATCTCATCTATCTTCAGATCAAGCCTATGGATTGAATCATATTTTATAAGGCACATTGGTAAGATTATAGAAGAGTTATTATGTGCATAAAGCAGGTTTTAGGCAGATAACTTTAGAGTATTAAATCTCACATCCACAAAATGTAATGGAAACCTAGTATGTTATCAAAGTGTGCAGGAAAACGGGTATGCAACATCAAAGTTCCCATTGAGTTTAAAATCAAAATCTGCAAATCTTAAATGCTGAAAATGGACTACATAACTTTTTTCCCAACCTGATGCCCATTTCAACTGGAACCTTCCTTCAGTCAAAAATTCCAAATCAGCTTAAATCAAAACTGTTTCTTTGTACTAAATATATTGATTGCCATATGACTCTATAATCAGTTTTTATTTTCTATTTTGCTTCTCTGTCTGCAAAAAAAAGGGGGGGCGAGTATTTTCTAGTAGCCTTCCCCTCATTCTGTATCTTTTCCTTGCTTTTAACCTCTTCAAAATAAAGTAATGGTGGCAAGATTGACAGACAATATTGAATTTGACCTAATATTGCACATGGTTATTATCTTGAACCCAGTCATATATCCATCACTGAAGTATATGGGATGGGTAGGGGAAGGAAGTTTGTTTCTGATTTTTTCAAAATAAAAGATGCAACCTGAATTTTCCCCTCCTACCATTGTACAGTAGCTCTCTGCCACAACTATTTCTTTTATATACAGGACTTTAGGACATGACAATACCTGGTGACAGTAGATTAGAAGAGAATAAAAGTGGAGAAAAATCACAAAAGAACTGCAAAGAGAAATGGAAAGCCTGTAGCAAAAGAAAGTAAAGTATAAAGACAGTACCAATAGTAATGGGGCACAATCCCACAACACCTGAAGCACCATTTGAACACCATCAACATTGACAAAAATCACCATCAGTCAATTGCAATAGCGTTACTTGGAACAATTTATATCCTGCAATAATATTTTTAACACCATCAAACAATAACTTCTGGTTGTCCTAAATTCTTTAGAAAAGACTCAATAGGTGGATAAAAATGTCAGATCTAGTTTAAACATCTGAGTATACATGTAAACAATAACAATTTATTTCACTAAAGATTGAAGGAAAGTCACCAGGTATTTTCAGACTTGTCAATACAAAGGTTCCTAATAGCTGAAAATCAGTTAACAAGCAATTTCCAAAAGTAATCATTAAAGTAACTATACAAACCCAGTGTCCTTAAAGGTGTCAACCACAGTTTGAGCAAAGATGGTATTCTCTCATCCTCCAAAACTCTAATCCCAACAGAGGCCACTGTCTTGTGGTCGCTTCACGATCAACAAATATCTAGAACACAAGTGAATGATCTTCTCTTCTCCAGAGAATTGTGAGGAGTAGCTGTATATAGTGGCTCTTCATGCCATTGTGATCATCAGCTCTGCTCAATGCCATTCATAATTTCTCAACCAGGAATCTCCTACATCTATTTTTCATATAATAGCAGATGTTCCAGCTGAGAACATCAAAAGCAAAGCTTAGCCAATCTTTGCACATTTTGGCTTTAGTTTTGTTTTCTCTCTCAATTATCCCACCTCTTGCTTTATTTATATATAAATATTATATATGTTGTAATATATTTCATAAAACGTGTGTGTGTGTGTGTGTGTGTGTGTGTGTGTGTGTGTGTGTGTGTGTTTGATAGAAAACACAATTCACTTCAAGGGGAGCAGAAGCAGCATTTACTATTATGCTTGGTGAGATTATTCTTGCCGAAGAACAATCTAACATTTTGTGTTGGATGAAGGCCATGTAAACAAGTGAATTGCCTCCAGAGGGGCACCTTTGGTCTTGCTACTCCATGAATTGTTAGAAAAGAGTTCATGAAAGACCAGGAGTAATGAGGGTTTTGCAGCAACATCAGACCTTGTGTGATTTATTGAGAAATGTACTGCAGTAACCAGATGGCACAAATAAATTGGGTTATGAAGGGATGCTGCCTCAAGAAGTTTATCAAATGTCAGTAAGAGATTGTGGGGCAGAAAGATTGCATCCAGTCTCTACAGAACAATCAGTGTGAGAAACTCTTCTGTGCTATCCTTTGAAGCCCTTCAGGGTTATCTTAAAGCTGCAATTCTCTTTAGTTTTGTTGACTTTCAACAAATTGAGAAATGCAGCTATCCACCATCAGTCTCTTGGCCTCCTAATATTCATGCTGTCATCATGAATAGCAAATTGCACGTGGTAGTTACAATCCATGTGCACAACATTTGCTGTATGCGTTGGGCACCTTGGGGTCACTTTTCCCTTCTCTCCACAACTCATCACTTATTGGGTCTCCAGAATATGTGCAACCTCCATGTCAGGCAGGCATCAGTCACAGATAAACAGTTGGCTGCAATCTTTAGTAAGGATTCAATGAAATAAGCCAAAATTGTTCAGCAAGCAGCCAGGATTTCTTAAATTAAATTGCCGTTTGAAGGTGTATCATTAAGACATTAGGTCCAATATTTTGCATAAAGTATAGCAATTTCAAGACCATGTGCATACTGTATTTTAGACCTGTGAACATTGACACCTCCTGGCACACCCACTGCACTCTTCCACATCTCTCAGTCTTTCTATCCCAACCCTAAAGCTACAGAATTCAGGTTCTGCTGCATTGCAAAAGGCTTGTCACAAACCTGTGGGCCTAACCACAGCTTTGCAGTTGATCCCTCCTTCCTTGTTATGCTCTGCAAGACTGTTTATAGTCGAGGATGGATGTATCTCCAATTCATTTTTTTCCCCTGATTTTGCCAATATTTTCAATGCTGACCTAAACTTATGAAAGAGGATTTTTAAAGATTATAAAGTGTCAAAAAGGAGGCATATTCAGCTATGTCTGTGGAACTGAAGTAGGGCTGCAATCTCTTTTTAATGATAGGTTCCTCCTGCTTCACAGCAGTATGACAGATCCAGCTTGTTATCCGTAGATAAGGGTTAGCCACATTGCTGTTTCCTTAGAAGACCTTGCTGAATTCATAAATGTTAGTAAACTGAGATAACAAAAATGTG
This sequence comes from Laticauda laticaudata, assembly GCA_004320025.1. Lineage (NCBI taxonomy): Eukaryota > Metazoa > Chordata > Lepidosauria > Squamata > Elapidae > Laticauda > Laticauda laticaudata. Next base: position 19,982 of record BHFT01019690.1, read on the forward strand.
AATAAAAATGTGGAGGAAATAAAAACTGACAGTTCCAATTACAGCGGCCTGTTGAATTGCAAACGTATCAAGGAAGGTCATTGTGTGGCTTTTTGAATTCTTCTCCCCCTCCATAAAATATGCAAGATAAAAATATTTTCAGTAAACTTTCTTAGGCAGTGAGAGTACATCAGAGAGAAAGTAGTTTTCCAAAAACACTGCATTTGAAATTAATATTGGAGTTAAGGTCAGTGAGAAAAATACAGAGGATTTATACTGTGTATGCAACAGGCTGAAGATACCACTTCTGGCAATATTTTAGCCAGATCCACATTCTTCATATGATCTTGAAGATCCACAGCGTAATAACCGAAGAATCTGTGCTTCATAGTATTACACAGTTTATCATTCTGGTTTGAACCATGTACAAAGACAAATTTAAGACCCACTCAAAGTAATTTTGATAGCACCTCTGACCGTCATTCCTGAAAACTGGCACTACTTTTGAGGCAGGAAACCCAGAAAACCTGTAATGTAGGTTTTAAAATAGATTGAATTTAACTGTAAAAAAAGATAATTATCTCCAAACCCTTCTCCAAATCCTGGAAATAGAATTCTGATTCTGCCCAAATCACATTTGGAAGGAGGAGTCAAGATGGCAGCTTCAGGAATGAGCTCCTGGCTTGAAACAGGCCTTATCATTTCTGGCTTAACCTGACATCCCCAAAATGCCACCCAAGGACAAGAAAACAAATAGAACCAACCCCAACAACCTTACTGGGGCCCATAAATCTAATAAGGCAGAAGACAGATGAAGATCAACTCTTACCTGTCCACCACAGAAGCAACTACAAACGTGAGTAATGGATGGATTGAGCCACAGGATTCCTTTCACTTCCAAAGAATGCAAGATTGGACCCAGTCTGAATACAGGCCACCTGCTCAATTCTCTAAGACTCAGCCCAAATCATTCCCTGGAGCAAGGGGATAACCTCCCGGAGCAAGTTCCCAGTAGCCTCCATAACAACGATATCACTAAACCTTTCCAGAAGGCTGGCCTTCTGTCTGCAGGAATGTTGATTTATATTGCAATAATGAGATGAACAACCTCCAACAAGCCCTGGTTCCTCAAATCTCTTACAACAACTAGGGGGTTAATGTGATGTCACATCTGCAACATTTTAGCCTCTTCCAAATGTTATAACCTCATTCCCACCCCACTCCTACCTCCAAAAGCTTGCCCTCTCCATCACATGAAGCAGCGCTTTGATTGCAATTGGAGGGGGAGAAATGCACCCTGGGATGGCATTCAAGAAAGAGGCCAGAGCCATGACAAAAACTACACGTGGTTTAATGAAATAGACATTTTAATTAATGGAAATAACATGTGATTGCTTGACCTTATTCCATGCATTGGATAATTTACCCCTTCAATGACACTAAAAACACCTGCTCTGTAGCAACTTTGGGAGGGGTTGGGGGGAGGGAGAGCGAGATGCTGCCTACAGCTCTGGAAGTTGCATATCCTTGCAAAGAGTTTTTCATTGAAAGAAGGCCTGCTGGGATCCCAGACAGTACATCTCCATTAAATCCAATTGCTGTATGCTTGTTTATTCCTGCTGAGAGACTTGATCATTGCAGTAAATTTTCTGCTTTATTGGTGGCTTCCCTCCCCTTCCCACCCTCTCCCCCAGCTCTGGTTCCTTCAGACATATCACCAACTGTAAGGCTTGCAAGCAGAACAATTAAAAAGGAAGCTCATAGCTCTTCTCCCACTCCCAGGAAAGCTGCTGCTATGATTTCACTTATCTTCCCCGCTAACAAAAAATGCACTTGAAATACAATCAAAAAGCTGCCCACACATGTACTGGCTGACTTGCTTTACATAGACCCAACATACCTCCCCCACATTAGCAGCATCGGCGGCAGCCTCTTTTTCAATGACTCAGTTGGAGGCAGAGCAGCAGAATTTTTTAGGATTTGAAGTTGAGATCCAAAGTCGCAATAACCAACAGGCCGATGTAGGAAATATTGCAGGTGGGGAGGATATTTCCCTTTACCACCATTATGTGATCTCTCCCATCACTACTTACAATATCTTCTGTGTCACCATCACTGTGTCGCCGTTACAGTAATGATAACAAGCTTTAAATTCTATTTTACTTCTACAATGGCTCAATGATACTAAAAATAGGATTAGATTAGAATAGAATTGGAAGGGAAGGGAAGGGAAGGGAATTCTTTATTGGTCAAGTGTAATTGGACACACAAGGAATTTGTCTTTGGTGCATATTTCTATAAGAAGGATGACCACATCTGGAATGTGTAAACCCAGACAATCATGAGATGGGAGAAAGAAAGAAAACTTAAGAGTTAACCCAGGTAAGGAAAAAATGCGCTGGACCTTACTGAAATTTAGGTACCTGTGTTTTTTATGGCTGCAGCATTAACTCTAGCACGAAATCCTTGGGCTGTGCAAAGTTTTTAAAAAGGTGCCTCGGTTTGGTTACATGTCATGGTATCTTTTTAGACCTCTCCTTTAATAGACCTGCTCCAAGGGGCCTTACTGCTCTTTTTATGCTCAATTGGCAAAGCAGCCTGCCAGATTAATTCAGCCCACTTTATGATTTGATTCAAAATATTGAGGTGGAACAAATCACTTTTCCCAAGTGGAGACGCCATCTTCAATCAGATGGCTTCTGTAATTTCAATCAAGTGAAGGTCATTTCTTACCAATCTAATAACTATTAACAATTATTGTTATCGGTAACAGTGAATTGTTGCTAGGCATCAGTTCATAATAGTATGTTTTCCTAGTGCAAAGCAAAACACTAAATTTACATGCACACACATATACAGGCACACACAAGTCCTTGTACAGAGTGTCTTCTACATAAAACTTAATACTATATGTTGAATTTGAATATGGCCATGCTTTTAAATCACTGACCTTTGAGTGTCAAATCAACATATTCAAAAAGATTTGTTGATACTTAATTCCACTGATAAGAACTATAATGCAAATTTACAGAAATTCAACTGAAATTTGGGGTGGGGGCAGTGTATGCATTTCCCTGATTTTCCTGGACCGGGGGCAATTTTTTAGCCCAAAAAATGTTCTTTGTGCCAAGCAGAGAGAGAGAAAAATTGGTTCATAGGATGAAATACAGTTTTTAATCTTTTTCAGGAGGTAAATCTCTCAGATCTTTTTGTGTGTTCTGTATGTACTGGGGTGGTGAGTCAGTCTCACAGCCTGGAGCAGCAATCAGCAGGAAAAGCACATATTTTAACTAAAAGGAAGGAAATGGCTGTAATTATCATTAGTTTCACAAAAGTACCTGCTCCCAAGGGCTGCACCAGACCAAGACCTTCCTGTCACCCAAAATATCATACAAAAAAAGATCTCATATATTATTTGCCTTAGGTTGCTGGTAATAATGGGCAAAAAAGCCATCCTCAATTGAGCTATTCTGACATTAAGAAAAGCAACAGAAATATCTAAGGGGGATGGAGGGAATCAAGAAAACATTGTCAAATTCTGAGTTCAATCGATCAGAATAGAGCTGGAAGGGACTTTGGAAGTCTTCTAGTCCAGCCCCTGTTCAAGCAGGAGACCCTATACCATTTCAGACAAGTAGCTGTTTAATCTCTTCTTAAAAACCTCCAATGATAGAGTACCCATGACTTCTGGAGGCAAAGCTGTTAACTGGTTAATTGTCTTCATTGTTAGGATGCTTCTGCTTAATTCCAGGTTGCTTCTCTCCTTGATTAGTTTCCACCCCTTGTTCTTTGTCCTGCTTTTTGGTGCTTTGGAAAATATGTTGACCCCTTCTACTTTGTGGCATTCCCTCAAATACTGGAATATTGCTATCATGTCACTAAAATGTGACATGATAAGTTCTAAAATGTGAACCTCTTTTAAGATACTTCATAGTGTAGCAGCATCCAGAATTTTTTAATGGCCTTTTAAAAAATATTGAAGAAACAACTCAAGAGAATGTGATTCAATAGACCTTCATGGCAAGTTGAGCAGTGTAATTGTTAAAACAATGCGGTTGGGAAACATTCCCTTCTACCATTCTTGTAGACTTTTTCTTGTCAAATGATCATCCCATTTTATTTACTCTCCCTGGAACATTTCATTCCTAGGCAGGAGGGAAAGCACTTGGGCGTGGCTTCTTTGGTTTCAACCAAGTAGGGTAAATATACACATGTACACAAATATATACATATACACTCCTCATTTCCATGGGGAGAAGGGATTCTGCAAAATAATTGAAGGCCTGCATCATTAGATGAATGTAGAGGTCTTTGGAACAGATGCCTTTCCCCCTTAGATCAAACTGAATACAATACAGTCTCCTTGAAATGGCAGCCATCTTGACTAGCGATGATTCTCATAGCCTCCCCATGTGCTTGGATTTCAGCTCATTTCACCCTGATGAATGGCATTATAGGTTGAAGATGATGGTGTTCAGAGTGCACAAACTTCTAGATGGCTACATCCTGGCTTAGAGCAAAGAGAAACATTTTGCTCTTAATTTCCACAGGGCATTCAGCAAGAGGTTTCTTTAAATCAGGCTTGCCCAAACTGTGAAGCATTCCTCCTTTGGGGAGGTGCAGACAGAGGCCAAGAGATCTCTTGGTCAAAAACCTTTTGCACATTGTTACTATAAATCCATCTTTCCCAATATTTCATTCTATTGCTTCCATTCTTAGTTTGTGTTTGTTTTGCTTTTTTGGAATTTTAGGAGAGATGTGATGGCAAAAACTGTAGGAACCCATGCCCTAGAAAAGTACAGGTAGTCCTCGACTTACAACAGTTCATTGTTTGAAGTTGCAATAGCATTGAAAAAAGGGATTTATGACCATTTTTCACACTTACCTCTATTCCAATCAGTAACTCTGAGACAAGCATCTCAAAAGTACCATTATTGGAATAGCACCTGGCACATCTGTGGAATCTCAAAACTAAAGTTTCCAGGTGTAAGATCCTTTTTCTCTGCTGCGCCACACTTAATAACCTTGAACTAAGAAAAGAATTTTATTTTGTCTACTTAGANTGCTGCGCCACACTTAATAACCTTGAACTAAGAAAAGAATTTTATTTTGTCTACTTAGAACTACTCAATTGAAATCACCCCCCTCTCACTTTCTCAGGCTATGTGACAGCATAGTATATGGCTTCCAAAGCTGACACAACCATTGCAGCATCTCCATGGACACCTGATCAAAATTCAGATGCTTGGCAACTGACTCACGACGTTGCAGTGTTGTGAGTCCTACAATCACCCTTTACGATCTTCTGACAAGCAAAGGCAATGGGGAAGCCAGATTCACTTAATAGCCAGGTTACTAACTTAACGACTGCAGTCATTCATTTAACAACTGTGGCAAGAAAAGTCATAAAAGGGAGCAAAACTGACTGAACAAAAGTCTCGCTTAGCAACAGAAGTTTTGGTCGTAAGTTGAGGAATCTCTGTACGATGAGTAACAGATAACAACACTCCTATTACCAAGAGCCACTTTAAAGCTTAAGCTAACAATTTCTCTCCCTCAGAGTCATCACTTGCAGCTTTTATTGCTTTCTTTCAATCGCTTGTTGCACAATAGCAGACGCTCTGTGGTTCTAGACCCTTTCTTCTCTGAGATTAAGAGGTCTCAGCAATAACAACAACAACAATGGCTCTTTTTTTTCTTTTTTTCTAAAGGGACGGTTTTCCCCACAAGGCTCATATTTCAGTGAATGTAGTGTATGTATTTAATTTTCATAGTCACTTAGCATAATGATTGCAGAACAATAAGCAAAGCTTATTTACATTCCCTACAAGCCAGCACAATGTACTTGTCAAACAGGTCGTAGCCTTTCACTCACTCTGCAAGTCGTTGGTAAAATGAATCATTATAACTCCTGATCATTTTTGCAGGGCCACAAAGAAGAGTGTGAGTCAAGGAGCTTTTTGATTAAACGCATCTAATTGTTCCATGGCACTCAAGTCATCTCTTAGCTCTAGGGCCTAGCCAGGGAAAATGTACTGTTTTATAAAGCTATGTTGGAAGGGGGTGGGTGGACAGGTAAAAATGTCCAAGCAAAATCAAGCTAGAATTTTGATCTGAGAGCAAATTGTTGTCTTCAGTAAAGACCAATTGTCATTCTTGGTTGACCTCCAAAGGAGAGACAGGGGAAGAGATTAATATGAAACGTAAAAAAATACCTCAGACTGGAATTAAAATTGGAACCTGACAAAAGTTTCTGGGTTAATATTATAATTTGGGGAGGGGGGCTATGAGAATAGATATGCATATCAGTGTAGAAGATAGGTAAAATTATAGAAGGTATTCCTCTCAGAAATTCATTCCTACGTAGTGACAAATAAGAGCCATTCTTACACTGTAGGCTCATCAGGCAATAACTTTCTCATAGCTGTTAGGGGCGAAGAGCTACTAGTATCTCTTCTAAGTACTTTTCCTCTCAGAATTAGTAAGCATCTGGAATCTTGGTGTCAAATGATAGTATAATGCAGTGAAGATGAATTAATTCATTCGGCTATTCTGCTATTTTCTGAGTCAATCCAGCATAAAACAGGAGTCAGTCCTAACAATAAGTAACATTTATATCTCAAGTCCTTGATTTTATAGTTAACTCTTTCAAATTTAAATTAACTCTCGGTGTATCCATGCAGGATGTTTGGTAAAGTTGTGGAAATGGCTTTCCAGTGCCATCTTCCAAAATGTTTTTCCCATTTTCAATCTTGAGTTTAGCTCTGGGATTTCCTCCTGACCCCTTGTCTGACTACTAACCATCTCCAACTGTATTTACCCTCTTGGTGCTAAGTGCCATAAACAAAGATCACATAAAACTACTCTTGAGTCTTATAACAGTGAGATGTCATTATACCTATGCAGGTTTTCAGACATAGTTTGCTGCACTACATTTGAAGCTATCCATCTGAAATTCTGTAAATTTGTATTAGCCAGTTAACGATGCTGATAGAACTGTATATTTCAGCTTCTTAAACTCCTCAGACAGGAAGCACCTTAAAATATATCAGAGGAAAAATATTAGTCATTTCTTGATATTGTTGTCAAAGTGGGTGTTTTGAGTGTCATTTCTAGAAATTGATTTTCAAGCACCACATGCATGCACAACATTTTCAGTTCTTTTGTCAGAAAGCTAGCTGGTTTTATATATGTCTTTTCTTCAGTTCTTCTGCCAAAGGCTAGCTGGTTTTATATATGTCTTTTCCAATTGAAAAGGCAATTAAGAATAAAACCAAACAAAAGTAGACCAAATTAGGTAAAAGTAAACTTTCCCCTTGTCCATTTGTATCTGACTGTATGGAGCAGTGCTTACCAGCATTTCTTGGCTGAAGGAGCCAGCGTTGTCCAAAGACCATTTCCATGGTCATGTGGCCAGCATGACTATAAGGTGAGGCACATGGAACAATGTTACCGTCCCACTGAAGTGGTACCTAGTTATTTACTCGCATTTGCATGCTTTCAAACTGCTACATGGACAGAAGCTGATGCAAGTAACAGGAGCTCACCCCTTTTGCACTTGGCTTTTGAACCCACTTCGCTGATGAGCTTAGCTTCTTTAACCACTGAGCCATCATGTCCTCTAGACCAAATGAAAACCATACACTTGAAAGCATAACTAAAAAGACAAAATAAACCCTGTAAGAAAGTCACCTTTCAAACAAACAAAATGAAATTTGAATTGCTTTCCAACACCAGAAAAATTGTTAAGTAAACACAAGTCCTCAAAAGAGCTATTCCACCATCTGAGAGCTGAAGTGATAAGTATAGTTGTCTTGAGGACACAAGCCTGAGGACACAGCCCTCATATTAGTGCTTCAAAACAAACAAACAAAAAAGCCCATGGATTTTATTGTATAAATTTTAAAAAATGATCTTTTTTCTAAAAAAAAAAAAAAGTGATCCACAGACATAAGTGTCCTCCCAATTTATCTTATTTGTCCAGTTTTGTCATAGGCAGCAATTTGGAAGGTCACATTTGAGACTGACTCAGATCTTGGTCTACATGATTACATGGTTACGTTTCTGTATTGTGTTATGTTTTGACAGAGGACTTATGTTCCTTTTCAGACTGAGACAGTACAATCCAGGCGTGCAGTATGTCTTGGGAGTTTCTATTTCTTCTCTCTTCACTGTTTTTTGTGATCTATGTGGTTAGTAATCTTGCCAAAGCCTGTCTATCTAAGCTGCTTCAGCAATGCTCTGAGTCTTGATAAACTCATCATGTAAGACAAAAATATAAAACATCTCTGCTTTTGAATTTCCTTTCATAGGAAAATTTTCCCAAGCTGAATTAGCCTCAGATATTCCAGGTTTCCCATTCAGATCCAAGATAAATCCAAAAATCAATGATAACTTTCTGCTTACAAAAAGAAAAGAGTTTCTGATCACACACAGTTATAAATTAGTAGACAAACACATGATCTGTAGGATTTCAGATATATTTCAGAGGTATTTCTTTACCTAAATAAAGAAGCAAAATTTTAAATGACAAAAAAAGGGCAAAAAAGCAGTGGGAGCAGGAACCCAACGACCCCACTGAGTTTCCTTGTGGAAAGCTGGCAGGGAGCATCAGAAATTTCCTTCCTTCCTTCCTTCCTTCCTTCCTTCCTTCCTTCCTGCCTGCCTGCCTGCCTGCCTGCCTGCCTTCCTCCCTCCCTNAAATTTCCTTCCTTCCTTCCTTCCTTCCTTCCTTCCTTCCTTCCTGCCTGCCTGCCTGCCTGCCTGCCTTCCTCCCTCCCTCCCTCCATCCATCCATCCATCCATCCCAAAACAGTTGCCCTATGATGCACTGTTTCATCCAGTTACAGGTCATGACAATAATAGTTTTAGTAACATAGACAGATTTGTGCCACAGTGGCATTAAAATAAGCCATATTTTTCTTCTTACAATATGTTTCTCTGTGTGACCTATTCACACACTACTAAACTCAGTGGGGCTCCCTTCATAAATTAAATAATTCTGTAAATACTACATTACATGTGCTTTAAATAGACAGGCAATATAGAATATAGCAATCAATAATGAACCAGAACAATTGAATATGGCTTTGCAGAGTTTTAAAAAGGGGGTTTGCTTCAAAAAATAATGTGTGTTCTTTTGAAGCACCCCCATGAAGAGAAGCAATTTCCCCTCATTTTCAAGCAGTTTCACTCAACAAAAGCACTTTCTGCTCAGGGGATTACATCCCTCTTGATGCTTTTAATCAGGGACACCCATAGTGGGAGGGGGTGGAAATATAAAGATAAATATAGTAGCTGCACCTGCACAATTGAAACCCCTCCTCTTTTTTACATGTAGCAAATCTATTATTATTTTGGTATTTATTTTCATTTATCAACAAGAGTAAAAACATCAGAAAAACCCCCAAAAATTCAACATTAAGAAAGAAAGAAAAAAAGAGAAAAAAATATTTGTGTGCAAAAAAAGAGGGGGATGCCAATGTTGAATATATCTAACATTAATCATAAAGAACTCATCCCTGCCAGATGCTGAAAAATAAACTTTAAAAACTGATGGGTTCTCCTCCCCTCACAAATAATTATGAACTTTCCCATCCTTACTGAATAAAACTACTATATTAAATAAATCCAGATGAGATAATCTATCTGTAGCACATCTATTGCTTTGGCTGTTTTGATCCCCCTTGGTGAATGCCCTGCTTCTTCTCCAGTCTTTTCCAGCCGTGATTACTTTGCTTCAATTGCTGAAACAACTGTAAAAATAAAAGATCAGATTAAAGCAGATAAACTTAGGGAATCAAACGCAAATACTGGAAAAGAGCAATACAAACAACATATTCCCAGGACTCATTGAAAAACCATGACTTTACTGCTTTCCTAATGGATGCAAAGGTCAGGACCATAAGAAGGAAAGGGACAGTCATACAGTAGACATGTCTTTGGAGTTCTATAGGATAGCAATGATTTGCTGATGAGACCTAAAGCATGTAAACCCTGTGAAATCTTACCAGATGAACAAAAACGATTGCATAAAGGTGGTACCATACTCGTCAAAGCCCCAAGCTCTGAAGAGCTTTATAAGCGAAACTCCAGCCTCTTTGGTTGCTTCTTGCAGGTCCTACTGCCTTCTCCATCACTTTGGGGAGAAAGTTGGAAAGAAGCCAGAAATTATCCAGCATTGATAAGCCCAGGGATAACTTATTGAGGAGGCCTTCAGGACAGATGCAGCCATTTTCTTACACAAGCATGAAATTACCACCACCTGAATCTGAGTGTAAATCACTTTCTAGTGGCCATGGCTAAGTAGCACAGGGCTGTCAAACTCACACACTGGCCATGCCCATGCCCATGCCTGGTTTAGTGAAGGGAAAAAAGATCCCAATATGTCATGTGATGCCACTGTGACAACATGAGTTTGACACATCTGAAGGAGCGGGACAAAGATCTAATACACAGGTGATGGCACTGCCAATTGCACCTCCTGAAGACTGTAGGCTCAAACCAGACTTCATCATGGTCAACTCAGTAGGTCCTGTCCAATTAAAATCCAACTCCAAATGAGTTTCCCTATTCAGAGGGAAGTTGGTAGTTCAGAATTATATCATAAGATACATAACAAAAAATGACTATTACCTTTAGACATTATTTGAATGCTTCCTAGCTTCATCATTATCCATGAAGCTCTTTTAATTTCAAGACCTGCAGCTTGCATTGATACTCTCCACTACTAATGCTATGATGTTTCATAAGGCAGACCTAGATATTTTAAGCAATCATCCATGTATTTATGGTTGAACAGAATAACATCTTAGTCACAGTTTCCATTTATGCAAGAGCAATTAAAGGCCCTCTTTATTATTCCTATTTCTTTTGGAGATGAATTCAAAGCCCATTTCCAGATCACTTTTGGCCAGGAAGGTGATATTCCCCAATATTAATTATTTTTAGAATCTGGAATTGATAACTAGAGGGATTCTATGGACAGGTCTTGCCAGTTTGATTTAGTGGTTAAGGTCACAGACTAAAAACGAGGAGATTTTGAGTTCTAATCAGTCATAGTCATCCTGTTGGATGACTTTGGGCCAGTCACTCTTTCTTTTAGCCCAACCTACTTCACAGGGTCATTGTAGTGGGGAAAATAGGAGGAGGTAGTAGTAGGAGGTATGTTCACTGCCTTGGGTTATTTATAAAAAATAATAATAGCACTGCTTTTTAAACAAATTCATTTCTCCATGTTCCACTCAATATGCTTTTTGTCACTTTGATCCCATGGCTCTCTGGTATTTTTTCAATACCGCTTAAAATCAGAGAATTCCCTTTCATTTAATCCAACAGGGCTCTCCTTAAAACTTTTAAAACTCAATTTTATATATGTATACATTGTTATAAATTACAGAAAAATCTTTCACAATTAAAGATCCAATGATCAAAGGGCATTCAACTACCCCTTAGCCTAGTATTATGGAATCAAATGCCATTCACTGCATACATGGAAGGCAGGGAGAGAATGTATTTATATTCTGGCTTCCCCAAAAACCATTAAAATGGCTCACATAACAGAACTCCATGATAGAATAATCTGCAGAGACATAATAACTACCTGTGGTTTATCAAACTGTCAAAAAGTCAGGGTCATCCCTTCTCATTTCAAGCTTAACAAAAGGCAGAATTTAACCAGATATTCTGTGTGGATGTGTGTGTATCTAGAAAGAAAACTATAGAAAGCTCTGTTCTGGCTATAAGAGTTCAAAAAGACTTTTGGCGCTTGTTTGACAATTACTACTTTAACCTGTTCTTTTTTTCCCCCCTTCCTACAGCTAACCCATTTCCATTTATCTCTATGGGTTCAAATCCTGACAGTAGCATTCTAAGCGAGTTCTATCCTTTCTTTGTGATTCTAACATTCGAAGCCATTGTTGTGGGCTATTATTTCCTTTTGTATCGCACATCGTGGTTCCCAGAAAATTTCCCATGCAGCTCTATAGAAACCAGGTGAGTTATTCAAGGCATGGATTTTTGCCTTGATGGTGCTTTAATGGAAAACCCACATGACTGTACTACTGTTCTGCTTTCCTTAGCAGTGACTTATCTCCTTGTTTTAGCTGCAATGCCGGAACAATGCAATGGGTAGGCATGCTCTCAAGAGTGGGAGGAAGAGAGGATCGACCAAGAAAACACAAAGGATGTCAAACTGTTGAAAAGCTCTGTTTTATTGGAACGAGTATTTTAACAATCAGCGGCATGAATGAGAGTGGGAAAGCCATACTTTCAGCATTAAATCAGCCCATCCACTTAACAGTTGGATGTGTTGATGACTGAATTGCCCATCTGCCATGGAGCCAGATGTTTTCCATCCCTGCTTTAATGGCTCCTATTTTTATAATCAACGTTAGTGCCAAGGAAAAAGCAACTTTGAGGAACCACAGCTTTTCTCCTGGCTGTGGCCTGTCTTTCGACCTGTCAAAAATTATAGATTGGTTTATCAAATTAGCTTATTTATGTGGAATTACTTCCTTTTGATGGTGCAAAATACACTCCAGAGTTTCTTCATTTCCCTTTAAACAATGACACGGCAGGCCTTCTCGGAGCAAGGGGGTGGCATTTCATCTGAGCAACCGTCTGCTGTGCTAATATAGAAATAATTACCTCCTGCTTTTAGCCAGGGCTTCTAAAGAAATCACTGCCTGCGAGCTCTCGCTTGGGTACATTGATTATGTTCAGAATGTTGTCCACTTCCTAAAATAGAACATGCAATCCCTGAAACATACCGTATGTTGCAAAGGATCAAATAAGAGTTACTAAGTCAGGGTAGAGTTGGAAGGAATCTTGGAAATCTCTAGTTCAAATCCCTTATCAAGCAGGAGGCCCTATATCAGTGGTGGTGAACCTATGGCACTCATGCCACGGGCGGTGCACACAGCCCTCTCTGTGGGCAGGCATACCATCACCCCAGCTCAGCTCCAATGCTCATATGCATGTGCCTCCCACCAGCCAGTTGGCCTTCGGGTCTCTGCCACACATGTGCGGGGGTGGAGCACATGCATAGGAGCATGTGCATGTGGGGGTGTGCACATTCATAGAATTGTGTACCTGCGTGCATAGGAGGACACATGCAGTGGGTGTGGGGGTTGACACGCATATGGGGGGCACCTTGCATTTTGGATATATGCATGCTTTGGGCCCTCGGGGCCCAAAAGGTTCATCATCACTGCCCTATACCATTTCAGACAAGTGGCTGTCCAGTCCCTTCTTAAAAACCTCCAGTGATGAAGCACCCACAACTTTTGAAGGCAAGCAGTTCCACTGTTTAATTGTCCTCACCGTTAGGCAGTTTCTCCTTAATTCCAGGTTGCTTCTCTCCTTGAGTAGTTTCCATCCATTGTTTCTTGTCTTGCCTTCTGGTGCTTTGAAAAATAAATTGACCCCCTCCTCTTTATGGCATCCTCTCAGATACTGGAATACTGTTATCATATCATCCTTCTTTTCGCTAGACTAGCCAAACCCAAATCCTGTAACCGTTCTTTATATGTTTTAGCCTCCAGGCCTTTAATCATCTTAGTTGGTCTTCTCTGCTGTTTTTCAAGTCAACGCCTTTTTTGTAAATGTGGTGACCAAAGCAGGAAGCTGTATTCCAAATATGGTCTTACTAAGGTAAAGCAGGACTAATATGAGGGCTATCCACAAAATAGATTATGTTTTTGTCTGTAGCAAGAAGGGGCAGAGCTAGCATGGCCATCTTTAGTCTGTGCGTCCGCTGCTTAGTCTGCATCTAGTTGTGCTAGTGGGAGGTTCGTATCATTGCCCGTTATTTCACAGCAAGCAAACGTTTGAAATGTGTGCTGCAATTGAAAATCCTGCGAGTTGTGAAGGTTTTTTTGTTGGCAAAAAAACATAAACCGATTGAAAATTTTTCGGCAACTATGTGAAGTGTACGGGGACAACATCATCAACTGAAGGTGGAGTGCGCCAATGGTGCATTAAGTTGAGAATGGAAAAGTAACATTCATGATGAACAGCAGAATGGACGTCCGAGCATTGTGACTGATGAACTGGTCGCGAAAGTCAATGACAAGATTCGTGAAAACCGCCGTTTCACAGTAACGGAACTTTTGCTTAGTTTTCCACAAATTTCAAAACAGTTTGTTTCATGAAATTGTTACACAAAAGCTAGGCTACACAACAAATTTTGTGCAAGATGGGTGCCAAAAACTCCTGACAGAAAACCACAATGAGTCAGCGTATGGCTGCATCATTGACATTTCTTGTACTCTTACGACAAAGATGGAGATTCATTTCTTGATCGAATCGTACCAGGAGATGAGACTTGGGTCAAACATGTGAACAGCAAGACCCAAATTGCGGTCTATGGAGTGGGGGCACACAAATTCCCCCCAGAAACCAAGAAAATGTTTGCAAACGTTCTCTGCACAGGGAAGATTATGGTGACTGTTTTTTGGATAGGCCGAGGTGTGTGCTTCTTATCGATTTTTCTGGAACATGTGCACAATAAACTCTGTGAGGTATTGCGAAAACATTGCAAAAACTAAGAAAGCAAATTCAGAACAAGCGAAGAGGAAAGTTAAGCTCAAAATTTTTATTTTTCCATGACAATGCCTGGCCACACACAGCAAATCGCACTCGAGAAGTCCTGAATGCTTTCAAGTGGGAGATTTTTCCTCATCCGCCCGACAGCCCCGATCTTGCACCCAAGTGACTCCACTTGTTTCCGGATGAAGACCTGGCTTTGGAACACAGCACTTTGACGACGATGCAGAACTGCGGGTGGCGTGACTGACTGGCTCAAAATCTCAGGCGGCTGAATTTTATGACAATGGATTACAAAGCTTGTTCACCGCTATGATAAGTGCCTCAATTTGTTCAGTGAATATGTTGAAAAGTAGTATTTAAGTGTCACTTTCAAGTGTACATAAAAAAAACTTTTCCTACACTTTGTTTTTTTTCTATCGCAAAACTTAATCTATTTTGTGGATAGCCCTCGTACTTCAAGTGATTTTGATTCTGTGCCTCTATTTATGCAACCAAGGATTGTATTAGTTTAAATCAGTGGTGGGATTAATTTTTTTTTTACTAATGGTTCTGTGGGTGTGGCTTGGTGGGCATGGCAGGGAATGTATACTTCAAAATCTCCATCCCCTCCCCACTCCTAGGGGAAGGTTACTGCAAAAACTCCATCCTCCCCACTCCTGGGGGAAGGTTACTGCAAAATCCCCTCCCCTCCCCTCCCCACCCAACCAACTTGCTTTCCACCTCCGTTCTTCTGTGCAGGGCAACAAAAGAAGACCCAGCCAATCAGCTGGGACTTGGGAGGCAGTGAATAGATGGGAGCGGGGCCAGTCAGAGGTGGTATTTGCTGGTTCCCTGAACTACTCAAAATTCCCACTACCGGTTTTCCAGTCCTGGTCAGAACTGACTGAATACTACCTCTGGCTTAAATGCAAAGAAGCTCTTTGCAATGGGAAGAATCCATGCCCACTTGAAACTTCCATTCCAGCTATTTCTGTTAATATATGAAAAATGCATTGGCAACTGAGAAAGAAGTTGCCCATTCAGCTGGGCCACTCGGGAGACGACTTGTGATAGAAATGAGATTCATCCTGGCTTGAATACTATGGCCAACTTCACAGGAACACAAGTGGTCATTGTATATGTGCAAGTAAATACATTTGCAAATATATGAATGTTTAGGCAGTGGTGATTATAAAATTCAATTTAATTTATTCCCTGTTGTGCCTAGAAGAGCTCAGCCTAAGATACTGTGTTAGAATACAAAGGCAGAATACTGTACCTCAGCCCTGGGGAATAAATGAAATTCATAGTTTAACAGCAGTATTAAAGCCCTACTTGAGTCCTTTGGAAAAATCTATCCTTTCTTGCCCCATTCTCCTTCATAACACAATTGATCACTGCTGCATCAGAAAGAGAAGAGCTTCAAGTCTTGTGAAAGAAAAGGGCTTTTAAAAAAACCCAATTAAATGTGCAAAATATACTATTTTGAAATAGCGGTTGATAGATGAATCACAAAGAATTAATTAAACTTTATTTCTCACACATATATAACCTTGTGTCCTTAGCTGGTCTGGTACATCCATTTTTCCTTTTCCTTCTGTTAAGTTGGAGGTTAGCTCAGAAAAGGGGATCTTCCAGTAATTGTTGGGAACCAGCCCAAAAAACACGGGTTTGAAAGTAGTTGACTTTCTCACCTTGCAAGAGGCAAAAGCAGGTAACTCCTCAACTACACTTCTGTGTTTATTTTATAGCAATGATTAGGAATGTATTGCATGTTTAATATATTTCTGAGAATGGAACTCTTTGAAAAAGTAGTCTTCAACTTAAGACCACCATTGAGCTCAAAATTTCTGTTGTTAAGTGAGACTGTGGTTAAGTGAGTTTTGCCCCAGTTTGTGTGATGACCTCCCCGGACACTTCCCCAAATACCTCTCTCGGTGTTAACCCCGGGGGAAAATGAACCAGTTCCTGGCACATCAAGAGCTGAGTTGATTGATGTCTCCAGGCAGCCATCTGTGAGGGATTTGGCTGAAATGGATCTGCAGCAGAACAGCCCTGAGGCTCTAGGTGAGGAAAGCACACAGCTGCAGCCAGTAAGTAAAGAGGATGAGGACCTGCCTTCTGCACTGATCCAAGAACACATAGGGCAGAGAAAAGGCAGGCACAGAGAAGGTTGGCCAGATTACTCACAAGGAGAAAGCACTGGAAGCAGACAGATGGAAGTGGTGTGTGTTTTCTCGTCACTGTGATTCCTATCTCGCTTTGGATTGACACCGTATCTTGACTTGGATTGTGCCTTGGAAACTCTGGGCTTTTCTTGCCTCATGAACTCTCTTGTGGCTTAAGCTTTGCCTGGTGGATTTATTTTGATTGGGAAACTTTCAAGTGCCTTGTGCACTCATTGGCCATTGCTCTGTGGACTAGCATTGGTCTGCTTGTGGCGGGAATTTAAGCCCATGTCACATTGCACCAACGGATGGAAAGAGGATGTAAAATGGAGAGAAACACTTGCCATCCGTTGGTTGAGAGTAGTGATGTACAATGGGCCGCTAGTGAGAGAGAATATGCTTTGGACACTTACCTGATGGTGTCATTTTTTTCTTTTTACAGCTTGTTATTAACAAAAGATTATCTTTGCTTCACACACTTGCTTACATTTATTTTTGTCAATAAAGTCTTGGTGAAACTTTTAGAAATGGATTAGCCTTTGCATGCTTGTGGATGGGTTAAGGATAGCAAAGTCGCGATGGATGGGCAGGGATAGCCTTTGCCTCAGGAATGGGTAATAAGCTGTGGGCATGGCAGGGAATACCCTGTGGGATGGACAGGGATACCCTTTGGGATTGGATAATTAGGCTGTGGATAAGATAAACCTCCAGTGGCAAGCATTAGTGGGACTGTATGTTTCCACCCTCCCAGGTGCCACAATATGGCCTCGTTTATTATCTTAAATAATAAATGTAAATTCATTCATCCACACATGTCAACATAAACCACAGCTCTTTATTTAAATGCCCTGTCCTTTGTAGGGCCACTCAACATTAATCGATTGGTCCAAATCTCATCAGCGTGCATGAGACAGACTTGAAGGAAGCATCCATAATAATCATCTATCATCCTGTCTGTGCCACTCCACTGCTCCAGCTGGGAGTCTGCACCAGTGTCTCAAGAGGTTTGAAGCTGCTTCTTTCCCGTTTCATGGGAAGCTCTGTTGGGGCCTTGCACATCCTTAGTGGTCTTATTCAGGTTTCGCCCTTGCCTCCATTCCCCAGGCTCCAATGTCCCCCATTTCCCTTGTTGGAGGTCCACGAGCCTTGTTCCTGCAACAAATGGGTAGCGTGTTGCGCATGAGATTGTGCAGATGCAGCAAGCTTCCACGAGTCCTCCTCATGGTCTCTGGGCATGCTGGGCATGGTGGGTTGAGGAAGTACCTGAACCTCTGTTGGCACAGGATGCCAAAAGGCACAGAGTCAGCTCAAGCGTTCTCTCCACCAACCCGCCTAGGCCTTTGGACAGGCCTGTAGGGAAGATCCTCTCTTCACAGGTGACGGCATCTGGAGGTGTAAGGGCTTCATGAGAGGTTGTACGGCTCTGAGGGAGAAGGCATCATCCCCCACAGATGCTGAACAATAGTAGGGCACATTTTCATGGGACCATACAATGTGGTGATTAATGTTTGTCGTTGCTAGGGCAGGGGTCTGGGATCTGGTGAAAGCCCATCTGATGAGGTTTTCGCGTTTCCTAAGCGCCTTCCTTGAAGTCCACGGCGTTGTAATACCGGGCTCTTGAAGCTGAGCCTGTTTGCCTGATAGCATCATGTACGATAGGTGGCATACCAATGAACTTGTAGTCAGCAAAATCGACCATGGCGAAAGAGGATGAGCTGAAGGAAGCCCTTATAGTTGAAATAAGTGGACCCTTGACTTGCTGGAGCTTTGCAGGCCACGTGGCTTCCCATCTTATGGCTCCAACGGTGTGGGCGAAGATTCCACTCTTCTATACCACTGCTCTGCAACTTTCTCCAATCCCGTCTTCAGTTGGAGGGCACTTGGAGATTGCGAGCCTCCTGCAGGCTAGTACTTCGATGTGATGGCCTGCACCACTTCTCTGACCACAATGCTGTATGGTGTTCTGTGTTTTGGCACCCATCCAGCCGTACTGCATGCTCCTGTAGGTGTCGCCTTGAGGCCAGGTTGGCACATGGGTCAGTTGGCCACTTTTTTGACCCGGGTTCCCAGGCTGGGCCAGAAGTTGGTGTTTGCCTTGTGTTCAACCTGGGTCTCAGCCACTCGCACAACTTCATCAAACATGCTGGAGGCATCCATCTGAAGTTCTGGAATGCACAAGGGGTCTTCATTCCTCAGTTCCACCATCAGTTTGTTGTACAGTCCCATACTCTGGCTCTTCTCCGATCTATCTTCCAGACGCAGGACACTTCTTGGCCACCTCCTTTCTTCCTGTAGAACCAGTTTGAAAAGAGCCTGTAGATGGCTCGCAACTGTGACAGAACCGATGGTGGCTACCAAGGGACTTTGTATTTATGATCATGGTGGACATCAGTGGATGTTTGTGGAAGAGAAGAGCAAGAGCCAGAGAAGGCCCTGCAGAGGTCTCAGAGCAGGGCTGCTGGACTGAAAGTGAGAATCCAGGTGAGTTGCTCCCCCCTTTTTATAGGCAATATAGGTTTTCCACTATGTGTCCTTTTGCATCCTCTAGGCATCCTCTAAGACATCCTTAATAATCCGGATAGGGTCCCCTCTGCGAAACGTTTTTTTTCCATTTTAAGAATGCTTTCTTTGTGAGCTATGCAATCCACTTTCATCCTTTCTCCGTCTGTCATAACGCTGCACGTCGTTCCAACGTCCTGTTTCATTTCCTCCTTTGTCCGTTCCTGCTGGAGCGGATTTGAGTGAGCGGGTATGCCAGTGGATGCCTAGCGGATATACCGACGCGTAACGGATTGATGACGGATGCGTGCGGATGCAGAAAACAGATGCGTTGGATGCCCCATTTTCTTGCTGAAGATGAACTTTTTGTGCAGCTCAAAAAGACACCAATTTTCCATTTGAACACACGACGCAGCACAGATTCTTCTCTATTCCAGCTGACTGTGAGTACCACTGTTCAGTGAGTCAAGTTACAACTTCATCGGATAAAAATGCCGCCTGGAATGAGCCCTTTCATCACCTACGTGAGGGCCAATGTAAGTCATCGAGGAGTGGAATGAAAATATAAATCCCGAGGCTCAGTGAAAGTTAAGAGGTGAGAACGGCCCAGTACCAGAGTGATGAATTGTCGCCCGATTT
>BHFT01019691.1:0-18527 GCA_004320025.1 Laticauda laticaudata
GTCGACGGATGCTGGACGGATAGAGAGGAAGAAAAACGGACGCAGTGAGTACAAAACGGAAGCATCGCGTTAACGAATGGATGGCAAGTGTTTTTCTCCGTTTTACATCCTCTTTCCATCCGCTGGTGCAGTGTGACATGGGCTTAAGATGCTTATAACACACATCTATTCAGTTACAATGTTGTAATGTGATGATTGAGATAGACTAGAGTTAGAGTGACCTTAGTTCAGGTCAAAATCGACTGGTGAGGTGTCATCACCAAGAAAGATAGGTCAATCATTCTCTTTCAGGCCAATAGTTTTGTATGAAGATAACCTGAAGGAAGACCTCCCATGCAATTCCATAAATAAGTCATGTCTAATTTGTTGTTTTTTTTCAAGAGGCAACTGGACTTTCCAGTTTTTCTTTGAAGACATTTCTCTTCTCATCCAAGAAGTTCTTCAGCTCTGACTGGGCCGGTGGGGAATGGAAGTAAGAGCTGAAGAAGCTTCTTGGATGAGGAGAGAAACATCTTCAAAGAAAAACCAGAAAGTCCATTTGCCTCTTGAAAAAGCATGTTTGGTGCAACTATGACTTGGATGACTGATAATCTCCATAGACATCATGCCTAATTCGAATTTATAATAATGGAGAAATTTGATGTGGTAGACTTGAATCATGTACATTTATAAATGGAGTATAGAAAATGATCTGTCATAAAATGAACACATTAGAGAAATGCATCTATGAAAATCTTTCAAAATCAATGATTTTTTTAATGCTATTTTCCATTTTTAGAATTGCAGAATGAGATCCAGTGATAACAGTGTCTAAAATTTACAGAAACTACTGTACATGATTAATCATTCTAATATTTTCCCATCATGCCACTGGATTGCCAACCAGAACTAAGCTGATTTTACTAATTTCCATTCACTATATTCATAAGAGGGAATGAACGTTGCTGGAAGAAAAGAAAGAGGAACCCTACACAGCTTTAGCAAGACAGCATAGCAGAGGCAGCAATTGCTTCTATAACATAAAATCTCCTCTCAGATAGAACTGTTCTATAAAACAGCCAATGTAGACAGCATTCAAAGGACATTAATGGGTTTCCACTTGTGCTGACAATATCTCATTCTGTCTAAAATGCACATAGAAAATCAGCTAAAATGTATCCATAAAAGGTAATTTAATTCTTGAGGCTTAGTCTTTAGTCATGTGATAAAAAAATGCAACCCAATCATCAAGCTTGGCAAAATCTGTGCAAATATTACATGCATAATTCATCATGAAATAATATTCAATTTAGATATCTGTCAAATATCAATTGCTACTGTATTAGTGGGGAGAAAAGATATTTACACTGAATATCTTGTGTAAATCAGTGTAAATATCTTCTCTCCCAACTAATCCAGTAGCATTTGTCTAAAGAAACAAGTTCTGAACCAGTAAGACACAAATGTATAATATGAGTTATTCCAGGGTTATTCATATAAATGTTTCAAATGAAAAGAAGGAAATGGAAAATGTTTGCAGGAGAGGATGTAACTTGTTACATGCATATTTAAATAATCTTGAGATGAAGTCCTGACCCAGAATCCTTAGAAAATTCGGGTAGTGTTTTTCAGAATTCATACTGGCTATGAATTGTGGTATTTGCCAGCCCAGTATATTTGAATGACATTATGTCAATATTTCTAGAATGTACAAAGTCCCCTTTCTTTCCTGATTTCATTTATATGGCTTTTTATATGACTTACATATTCTCAAATCATAAATTAGAGTGTTTTTTTTTCCTTAGTCCAACTTTTCGATATAGACACAATTGTAAAAATATTATCATGCAGAAATATCTTTTGGGGAGGAATCAGGGGTTTTCTCCCTTTTCTTTTGAAACAGTAAAACATTCATAAGCAGAAAGTTATAACATAAGGTCCAATTAATAAAAGACCCCTCCAATCTCCCAGCTGCATATAAGACATAAAATCAATCTAGTCAATGATTTATTCCAAAGCAAAAGCAACAGTTAAATAAACTCTACCTCTGAGCCAGATGAAACCACCTCTTTAGAGCTATCCCAGAGGAAAAACTCTTCAGAGAGAATTCCCTAAATGAGCAACCAGCCCTGAAAATACTCTGTGTATTCTTGTCAAATTAATGATATCTAAAGGGAGACTGGGGGTAGGAAATCTGATTTATAAGAATGCTTGACAACAGCCTTTGAATTTGGCTCAAAAGGAAATACGCAACCAGTTCAGCTGATCTCATATAAACATATTTTTCTTGACTGTG
Source organism: Laticauda laticaudata (assembly GCA_004320025.1). Lineage (NCBI taxonomy): Eukaryota > Metazoa > Chordata > Lepidosauria > Squamata > Elapidae > Laticauda > Laticauda laticaudata. The sequence goes on from BHFT01019691.1 coordinate 2,276, forward strand.
CCATATTAAGGACTCCTTCTTGAGATACAGTCAAGAAGTGTGTTATATTTAAAGAAATATACCCCAAAGATGACATTTTGGGCCTTTTTAATGACCTTTGATGCTTCTTCTCTATATATCTCTTAATAGTAAACCAAACTTCAGGATCAGGTGCTCCCATAAGAATCAGTTGCTGCTGGAGAAGAAAGCTCAATGCTTAATAGGTTTTCAGCTCCAAAAAGAGTTAAGAATTCCATCTGAGGACATGTTAAGTATCAAAGATCAATACTTAGCCATCATTCCAAGCCCACCTTTTTCTATGTAAGAGGTTACAGGAAATACTAAGTAAAATAATTTGCTTTCAAACTATTACTGTACCTCTTCTAAGATATAAAGAGGGGAAAATTGCATTAAGAATGTATTAGGAAGCTATTTTAGTCACATCATCCTATTGCCTGATTGCTTCTGATGGGTTGCCTAAATGACAGAGGCTGATCTTTTCTTTTAGTACACTGAGATATTACTCATTTACCTTGAGCAAAAAAATAACCACACAAAAAGTAACTTTCTCTCTTTCTCCTCTTCCTCCTCTTCCTTCCTTAATGTATTTTCATCCTGTCCCCTTTTTATTTAAAGGTAAAGGTAAAGATTTCCCCATCCAGTTATGTCCAACTCTAGGGTGCAGTGCTCATTTCCATTTCTTATCCGAGGAAGCCAATGTTATCCAAAGACATTTTGTTGTTCATATGGCTAGCATGACTATATGCTGAGGTGCATGGAGCACTGTTACTTTCCTACCAAAGTGGTACCTATTTATCTACTCACATTTGCATGTTTTTGAACTGCTAGGTTGGCAGGAGCTGAGGCAAGTAACAGGAGCTCCTTCTGTTCTGTGATGCTTGGATCTTGAACTTGGGCTAGCAGCTTTCCAGCTGAGAAGCTCAGCATGATTAACCACTGACCCATCAAATCCCCCCTTTTTAATTCAATTCAATTTAAATTTCATTAATTTGTTCCATCTTATTTATGCTGTACCCATCTGAGCTAAACTAATCCAACTGGAGACTGATGGATTCCATGAGGTTCTGTACTTCTTTTAAGTTTCTATATTCTCCATATTATCAGTACAGCTTAATAGATCTGATTATTTAGAAAACCATGTATCCAGAATTGCTACAAGTCAGACATATAGTTTAGATATATTTCAAATAGGCCTAATTAAGGAAGCACAAACCATTTCAATTGTATCATTATTTCAATGATGCTTGCTTATTTAAACAGAATAACCATAGGTGGGAAAGGTGAGATTTCTGACTTCCTACTCACTTTGCTTGTGGGAAGCCTAAAATAAGTAAGTCAATGGAGAAGCTGGCAAGGAAGGTTGCAAGTTGCTCTGGTAACATGCACCTTCCCCCGATCCCTTTGCTCTGGTACTACAACCAGCCATTTGCACATCTCTTCATGCCCTCCCCACCCTGAACCACACATTCTCTATATACCATGCTCATCTGTTTATCAAGTAGATTTTTAATGCTTGCTTTCTGCCTCATATTCTAGTAGATAAAATCATTTTCAGAGAGGGAGGCAGATTTCAGAAAGCAAAGGATTTGAGAAGAAGAACTCAGCATGAACTTCAGACACTTAATTAGACCCTTACTTTCGGGTAAAAGATAAAATAAGTATCAGCTGCAAGTCACATATTTATATCATGCTTATTTGTGTGCTGAGTACTGAAAAGGCTTCAGATGTCCACATTGCCTTTTATGGTGTTGGGTTTTTAAAAATTAAAAATCAGCTTACTAAAGTCCATAAAGTTGAGGTGAAATTATCTTGTTAACAGACCACTTCAGAATTTTTTGCACATTATTATGAGGTTGGCAGGAGATCAAGGTCAGAGAAATGTCAAATAGCTAGATGAATGACTCGAACTCACACTCTGCATTCTCAGGCTTTATAATGGCTGTTTTATCATCTATTTTCTAAGGGAGATTTGTTTAGACATCAGCTTTTTGTGATTAACAGAACCCATAACTGCCAAGCTTCAAACTTGCAATTTCTAACTCGGTGTAACCTTTTTAGAACTATTCATAGCCTATCGGCCATCTCAAAAATTTAACACCAATAGTTTAATTATCAAATTCTGTCCTGAAAATAAAATGAAAAAGGGAAACTTACTCATTGTAACTCTTTGTCACTAGTAACCTGTGCATTCAACACCTAGTAAATTAATCTAGGTGAAGGAGTAGGTGCTCTTTTTAGCATCTCTGCCACATGCTATCCTTATTCATAGCAGCAAATCCTTTACATATAATATGACCATATCCCACATGCCATGTAATTAATTACAAGTTTGAGATTGCAAGTGACCTGAGAAATACAGGAATAGTAGAAAGATAATTATGAGAAATACAGGAAGAGTAGAAAGATAATACCATAATACCATATGGTAAGACTTTAAATCTATTTTCAGCAATGCCAGATAAGTTGGGTATTAACTGATTACATCAGGAATATTTATGCATTTAGCAACTTTGGTCGAATGAGTAAGGCACCAGACCAGAAAGTGGGAGACCAGGAGTTTTAGTCCCACCTTATGTATGAAAGCCAGCTTGGTGAACTTGGGCCAATCACTGTCTCTCAGCCCAATTCACCTCACAGGGTTGTTCTTGTGGGGAAAATAGAAGGGGAAAGTGTGCTGGATATGTTCACCATCTTGACTTATATTTGTAAAAATAATAAAACAGGATACAAATAATAAAATAAAAATATTAATTCATCAGACACCTGTAGGCAACCCACAGAAGCCTTAAGAAACCAAGTTAATTTTCCCCAGGGCCAGTAGGTTAGGGAGGAGACAACCATAGACAATCTTGATAGGCATTACTAGGAACAGTTGGATATGGTTAAGCCTTATCACATGAAATCAAAGGTGATATTCAGCCAGTTCTGACAGGTTCTGGAGAACTGGTAGCAGAAATTTTGAGTAGTTTGGAGAACCAGAAAATACCACTCCAAACTGGCCCTGCCCCCATCTATTCTTTGCCTCCCAAGTCCCAGCTGATCAGCTGTGTCTTCTTTTATTGCCCTGCACAGGAAAATGGAGCTGGAAAACAGGTTAGTGGGATGGGGAGGGAATGGAGATTTTGCAGTATCCTTAAGTTGCCATGCCTACCAAGCCATGCCCACAGAACTAATAGCATTTTTTTTAAATCTCACCACTATCTGAGATGCTAATCAAGACTTTTTCTTTCTTTCTTTTTCTTCCTTGTGATCTTGTCTGCAATCAGATTACTAGGAATGGGTGAGGTTATAGCTAATTCAATTCTCCTTTTGTGATCACATCAAAGCACTTTATTGAACCAGTGATGTATGAAGCAAATAGTACCATTCCAAATATATATTTTCCATCATAACCTAAAATCATATATGTTTTGGATCAATTACAGTGGTGAGTTGCATACCAGAAGCAATATCTTTCCAGACTGCCCTTATATTGCAGACTCCTGCAAGAATACAACCTAATCTTTTCAATAAATATTCTTTGACTGCAGGTGTCTGTACTGTCAGTGTCTGTAGAGATTCTCAGTCATCCAGGTCATAGCTGTCCCAAAGGTGCTTTTTCTGGAGGCAACTGGGCTTGTGTATTTTTTTCTTTGAAGATGTTTTGCTTCTTTGGCTCTGACAGGACAGTGGGGAATGGAAGGATTTATATAGTCTTTGAATACAGCTGGTCATTTGCATCCTTTTAGATCAGGGGTCTTCAAACTTGACAGCTGTAAGACTTGTGGATTTCAGCTCCCAGAATTCTTCCTCCAGTCATGTTAGCTCAGGAATTCTGGGAGTTGAAGTCCACAAGTCTTAAACTTGCCAAGTTTGAAGACCCTTGTTTTAGATGGTTGCTGAAGCACTTGGAGGTTTATCTGTGTCCTCAGGATCACCTGAGTAATGCTCCTGATTCCTGTAGTTTGCAACTTTTTTCTCTGGAAATCCATTCCTACTCCCACACCATTCAAACAGTTTTCATCCCAAATTGTATAATAGAAATACATACGTAAACAAACAAACAAACAAACAAATAAATAGCAGGTACAAAGTGATGTTCATTCCAGCCATGAGAGTAATAGCACCCCACAAAGGGTTTCAAAAGAGTCCACAAGAGTTTTGCAGGGCCCAGCAAAAATTATTCCTTTTCTTTGTTTTCTTCCCTGGGACATTAAGGCAATCTGAATAAAATTGCACCACACCTGGTTTCTAATATAAAAGGAAAACAGAGATAAGTGCCTGAATATGGGTGGATGTTCGAGGATGATTTCTGTTGTGTGGGAGAGCAGAGATGAAGAATTTACAGTCGAGAGAGTATAGCAACTGTTAGCTGAGCAGAAAACTGCCAATGACAGAAGAACAGATCTGGACTTCAGCAAACCAACAGCAGACAAACTGAATGTAGCATACCTCAGCAGAGACATGGAGAGCCTCAACCAGCCAAGCCAGCTGCTGGTCAAGCTCCTTGCTTTCTCACCCCAGTCCAGACTAAAGGTTAGGTCACACTGGCCGACAGATGCAAAACGGATGCAAAACGGATGCAAAAAGAACACAGCGGATGAGCAAAATTTCGGGGGGGCTCCATCCGTTGTTATCCGCTCCCAAAAGTGCCCCAAATTTGCATAAACAGAACGGACAACAATGGAAAGGAACGGAGGGGGGTAGTACGTAGCGAGGATGGAAAGCGGATGTTCGTAGGAAGCCTAGTGGATGGAAGCAGATGGAAGCGGATGACACATCCGCAGGGCTTCCGTGGATGAATAGCGGAAGCGGACGGCATAGGGAAGGAGCGAATGCATAGTTGGACTGACGTGGTATGCATTCATGGAACAAGACCTTATAGGAATTGGCATAGCGGATGCAAAGCGGTCATGCCGATGCCAGAGGGATGAACTGCGTCAAGCTCCACAGATATAAAAGGATCCAGCTAACAGCAAGAAGTCAGCATTCAGAGGAAGAGACCTGCTGCAGAGACATCCTTGGAGAGAACACCATGGGGTTCATCAGTCAGGGAAGAAGAGAAAGCCTGTGCCCTGAAGCTTGCCTGCCAGCCCTGGGAAAGAAGGACAGAACCACACCATCCCCACCCCCCTTGGCGCTGACATCGAAGCCTGCTGGTGCTTCTGCTGGTGGCTGCCATGCTGGTGCTCTCCGCTGGGTGCTGCTGATGCTGCTGGTGCTTCTCCAGCTTGGTGCTGCCTGCTGTGGTGGACCCAGCCAAAGGCCCCTCAACGGCCTCTGCTGCTTGAAGCCAACTGAAGCCCTGCCAGAGGGGAGGAAGAGGCAAGTCAAGGTAGAAGGGAGAGAGGAAACAGTACTTCATTTCTGAGGACCATAAGGAGGAAGGTTGCTGGAATGGCTGAGGAGAACGAGTACGCTGTGGAGAAAGGGCCACAGGCTCTCTCGCACACCAAAGAGGAAGCAGGCAGCGTGGACAGACAGGCAGAGAGCTTGGGGGCTACACTTGAGATGTACTCCTGGGCATGGTGGAAGCATATCACACCTGGTATGGCAAGCTTGGCTACCTGAAGAAATCTAGCCCAGACCGCTGGTCAGTTCACTGAACCGGGAGAATGTAACATCATGGCCAAGTGGCAGCTTCCCTGGAGGGTGAGTCTGCATCCGAGGAGCAGCTCCTCTGACAGCCCCACTTCCGTCAGTGCAGCCCACCAGACAGCCACTTAGTCTTCTCCCAGCCAGGAAGCAACTACCGTGTCCCAGACAGGTGTCTTTAGAACGGCCCCACGGCAGAGACCCCCTGACAGCTTGCAACTGCCCCCATGCTGGGAGGACCGTGGAGGATCCCTGTCGTCAAAATGGAAGCAAAAAAAGAAGCGAGCAGCCCAGAAGCCAAACCACACCAACGACATACCCAGCTCCACCTCCACAGAAAGCAGGCAGAGAGCTGGAGACTGGAGGGCCAGAGCCATACTGGGTCCTGCTGGAGATTTCAGAGACACGATCAAGAACAAAGCAGCAGATCTTCTTCTCTCAAGCTGGTCCACAGTGATATGCCACTTCTGAACTGCAGAAGCGCCTTCATCACCGTATGGGGAGGCCTCTAGACCTATGGGACCTGCCTGAGGGCCAGTACCAGGTGATGAAAAGGAGAAATATCACCAGCCACTGGCTGCCACCAACCTCTCAGACCCAGCTGAAACCTGCTGTCCGACCTCAGTCCAGGACTGCTTCCTCTACCCCCAGGTGATGTCACAGCCCCTTCCAATACGGATTTGTCAACAGCTGCTCCAGCCTACCAAGGGCTATGAGAAAGGACTCTTCCCACGCACAGGCATCCCTTGCCCAGTCCGGCCCCAGGTACATCGCAATCGCCACATGACTCCTGTCACAACATGCTGCAAACCAGCACAGTCCCACTACCACTTCTACTTCTCCTACCCAAACAGTCCAAGCCCCTCAAACAGAAAATCTGTCTTCAGTACTGGTTGCCCGAATCGTCCCAGGTCCTTGAGGAAGAGCCTCTCAACCTCACGGGATGGAGTCTACTCTCTGAGAGGCTTTTCCTGAACACACCATCGCCCGCTAGTTGGTTACTCCCTTCGGGGCCAGGCACCCCAATGGCACCCTCAGACCAGCATTCCTTATGTCCACAGCCACCTTCCACAGTTCCTGGCCACTTCGATCAGCTGAAGACCATGGACCATGCTCAGAATGACTGAGAAATAGTGTCCCAGACCACTGATTGTTACTTGTTCACTTATCTTTGCTTAAGACCACCTTGACTTGCTTCTATTTGCTTTTTTTTATAAAGTCATACAGTTACTTATGTTATTAATAAAGTTATTAATAAAAGTTTCTTTGGCTTAGACACGTTGGTTCATTTTTTTTACTTCATAAAGGTGTTGGTGAAAACTTTGAAAAAATGGTTAAGCCTTTGCATGCTTGTTGGATAGTAAGGATAGTTGTGGATGGGAACGGATAGTTGTGATGGGTAAGGATAGCTGTGGATGGATAAGGATAGCTGTGGGATGGGTAAGGATAGTTGTGGGATGGGTAAGGAATAGTTGTGGGATGGGTAAGATAGTTGTGGGATAGGTAAGGATAGCTGTGGGATGGGTAAAGAGAGCCTGTGGGATTGATAAACTCCAGTGCAAGCATAGTGGGACTGTATGGGGTCCACCTCGTCCAGCTGCCACACATATGGCCCTTTTTTATCAGTATCAATTATTTCATTGATCAACACAATTTCAAAATCAACAAAGCTCTTTATTAATGCCCTTTTCATTGTAAGGCCACTCAACAGTACATGGCACATTTCCATCCAGTGTTATGGAGACAGGCTCAAGAAAAGCATCCGATTAAGCATGCTACCATCCTGTCCTTGCCATCTCACCTCTCAGCTGGGAGTTGCCACCAGTGTTTTCAGGAGGTTGCGCTGCTTCTTCCCCTCACGTGAAGCTCTGTTGGGGCCTTGTCATCCCACAGTGTCTTGCCTCCATTCAACCAGGTCTCTCATGTCCCCATTCCCATTGTTGACTGCCAGAGCCTGTTCGAACAGCTTCGGGTAGCTACTCGTGCGCATGAGATTGTGCAGGATGCAGCAACTCCGACAATGCCTCTTCACAGCCTGTGATGCTACATGTGGGTGAGAAGTACATGGAACTATTGGCCGGTGCCAAGGTGTTTTCCCCACCCCCGCTGTGGCCCTGAACAGCCTGTAGTTGAAGATCCTCTCTTCACGGTGGAGGCATCTGGAAGTGTAGGGCTTCATGAGGTAGGTTTGAGGGAGAAGGTGTGTCATCACATGATGAAGTAGGGCACATCTTGTGTGTCATTGTTGCTAGGAGGTCTGGATCTGGAAAACCCATGATGAGGTTGCATTCCAGCTCATCCTTAAGATCACTGGCATTGTATACCTGGCCATCTGCAGCTGACCCATTGCCTGAAGCATTGAAGTACATGATAATTTGTAGTCAGCATCTACCATGGCAAAGAGGATGATACTGAAGAAGCCCTTGTAGTTGTGATAAGAGGACCGTGAGTTGGGTGGAGATTTGCAGGCCACGTGCTTCCAATTATGGCTCCAATGGTGTGGGGGCAAGTTCCACCTCTCGATAACCACTTTTCCTCAAGTTTCCTCCCAGCCTTCTTCAGTGGTGGGCACGGGAGGAGCTCCTCCATGTATTCTTCGATGATGGCCTGCACCACTTTTCTCTGACCACTTTGGCTGATGGTGTTCTGTGTGGCATCCTCCAGGACATACTGCATGTTTTCTGTACATGGTTCCAGAGGCCAGTGGCGCAGAGTCAGTGCCCACTTCAGTGCCAGGGTCCCAGGCCTGGGATGGAAGTTGGTGATCCAGCTTGGTCAACCTGCGGTCCAGACACCTCACATTTTGTCAAACATGGCTGGTGGCATTCCTCATGAAGTGCTGGATATGCACGAGTGTCTTCATTCCTCAGCTCCACCATCAGCTTGTCATAGAGTCCAAACTCCACTCTTCTCCCAATTTATCATCAGACCCACACACCTCTTGGACGTCTCCTTCTTCTCCTTGCACAGAAAGGTGAAACAGTCTGAAGAGGGCTTTGGTTCTGGTGTTGAATGATGGCAGCTACCATAAGGAATGTGTGCATGATCCAGTGGTGGAGACAATGGATGATGCTGGAAGAGCAAAGAGCAAGAGAAGTGAAGAGGTCTGTACATCACTGGCTGCTGGACTGATCCAGGTGAATTTCCTCCCCCTTTTTATAGGAAATGTCGGTGTTCTGATAGGTGTCCTTCCACTATCTCTAGCGCTACTTCCGATATAATCCTAAATTATGAGTATGTCCCATATATTAACGTTTTGTCCATTTTAATTGCTTTATATATGAGATGCTATCCCGCTTATACCCCATTCTATTCCGTGCTTACCAACGCTGTGTGGACGTTCCATTTACCTTTTGTTTCCCTCCCTCTTTCGTTTTCAAGCTGGAGTGGATGTGAGTTGAGGGGATGTCCAGAGGAATGCCCGAGAAGATGCACGGACGTGTAACAAGATGACAACGGACGTAGAAACATTTGTTGCCTATGTTGCGTGGATGTACATTGTACGTGGCGGAACAGTTTCATCCGTCAAAAAGTTTTGCTGCATGTCAAAACTTTTTGAGGGGGATGAAATAGCAGTAGACGGATGTTTGACGGATTGAGCAAATATGATCATATACACACTGAGTACCAACACAACACATCCATTTCCTTTTCAATGATGGCAAGCTTTTTTGTCCGTTTTACATCTCCTTTGCATCCGTTGGTGCAGTGGGACATGGGCTTAGGACTAAAGCCCATGTCACACTGCCCACGAAGCAAAAAGGACACAGCAGAATGAGCAAATGTTCCCATCCGTTGTTATCCGCTCTCAAAGGGGCAAAAAAATTTGCATAACCAGAGCGGATAACACGGACGTGGGGAGGACGCACGGGCGGATGCAAAGCGGATGCGGAACTGAAGCCCAGTGGAAGGAAGCGGATGGGGGCGGATGGCGCAACCGCAGGGCTTCCGGGGGGCCTCAGCGAAGTGGACGCAGAACGGATACCAGAGATGCACAGGGATGAAGCGGATTGCAGAGCGGAAGCCCCTGGGATGCACAGCGGAAGCCTGGCGGATGCCTAGTGCTAATTGCGCATTGCGGGGGGATGCATTGCCGGTCAGCCCCCGCGGATATAACGGAAGCAGCTCGGAAGCAGGTCGCCATTCAGAGGAAAGACCTGCTGCTGGACACATCGACTGCCCTTGTCTGTCTCCTGCTGCAATGTCTGCCTGCCAGCAGCCTTGCTGCCAGCCTTGCTAACAGCCTCGCTGCCAAGCCTTGCTGCCAGTCTCCCTGCCAGCCTTGCTGCCCAGCCTCCCTGCCAGCCAGCAACCCCAACAACCATGCGGAAGCACAGCAAGCCTCAGCCATCTGCTGCCAGCCCTTGCAAGAGGGACAGGGCTACCATCCCACCCCCTGGCCCTCACTCTGGTTCTCCTGGTGCTTCTGCAGCAGAGGCTCGCTCTTCTGGGGGCTGGCGCATCTGCTGCTTTTGCTTCTGGGAGGACTGATGACAAGCACTCCAGAACCGGCCACCTCCACAGCACCTGCACCCTTCACCCCTGGGACTGAGCGACCAAGAGGAGTGCCAGAGACTCATTTTTGTTTCATAGCTTTCTTGTTAATGAAGTCTATTTTTTGATTCATACCACTTGGTTTCATTTCTGTTTTTTTAATAAAGTCTTGTGGAAACTTTTAGAAATGGTTTAAGCCTTTTGCATGCTTGTGGGATGGGTTGCAGTGGGATGGGCAGGGATACCTTTGGATGAGGTATTAGCTGTGAGATAGATAAACCTCCAGTGCAAGCATAGTGGGACTGTATGGTCACCCTCCCAGCTGCCACACCTTTGGCCCTTTATTATCAATAATAATTGTAACAATCATCCCACAATTTGAACATAAACACAACTCTTTATTAAATGCCCTGTTCATTTGTAGGCCCACCCAACATACATGGCCCAATCTCATCCGTGTGATGAGACAGGGCTGAAGGAAGCATCCATTAAGCATCTACCACCCTGTCTTGCCACTCTACTGCTCCAGCTTGGGAGTTGCACCAGTGTTTCAGAAAGTTGCGGCTGCTTCTTCGCTTTCATGTGAGGCTCTGTGGGGCCTTGCACATCCTCAGTGTCGATCAGGGTTCGCCCTTCGCCTCCATTCCCCAGGCTCCATGTCCCCATTGCCTTGTTGGTGGTCCACGAGCCTGTTCTGCAAGACTGGGTAGCGGGTGTGCATGAGATTGTGCAGGATGCAGCAAGCTTCCATGATGTTCCTCATGGTCTCTGGGCGATGCTGCATGGTGGTAAGAAGTACCTGGAACCTGTTGGCCAGGATGCCAAAGGCGTTCTCCACCACCCGCCTTGCCCTGGACAGCCTGTAGTTTGAAAGATCCTCTCTTCACGGGTGAGGAGTCTGGAAGTGTAGGGCTCATGAGGTAGGTTGTGAGGGAGAAGGCGTCATCCCCCACGATGATGTAGGGCACATCTTGTGTGTCGTTTGGGCAGGGGGTCTGGATCTGGAAAGCCCATGATGAGGTTGCGTTCTACCCCCTCCTTGAGGTGACTGGCATTGTATACCTGGGCATCTGAAGCTGACCTGTTTGCCTGAAGCATCGATGTACATAAACTTGTAGTCAGCATCGACCATGCAAAGAGGATGATGCTGAAGAAGCCCTTGGAGTTGAAGTAAGTGGAGCCTGAGTTGTTTGGAGCTTTGCAGGCCACGTGCTTCACATCTATGGCTCCAACGGTGTGTGGTAAGTTCCACCTCTGATACCAGCTCTGCAACTTTCTTCCATCCTTCTTCAGTGGAGGGGTACTGGAGGAGCTCCTCCTTGTATTCTTCGATTGAGTCTGCACCACTTCTCTGGAACCACAATGCTGATGGTGTTGGATGGCACCCTCCAGCCGTACTGCATGCTCCTGTAGGAGGTCCCTGAGGCCAGGTGGCCGCAGAGTGGAGTGCCACCTTGAGCCCAGGTTCCAGGCTGGGCCGGAAAGCTGGTGTTTGCCTTGGTCAACCTGGGTGCTCAGTCGCTGCACAACCTTCGTCAAACATGGCTGGAGGCATCCTCATGAAGTGCTGGAATGCCCGAGTGTCTTTCACTCCTGAGCTCCACCATCAGCTTGTTGTACAGGTCCGCTCTCTTGCTCTTCCTGGCGAACCATCTTCGCATCCAGACTCTTTTGTGTGGCTCCTTTTCTTCTCGCAGTCAGAGTTCACAGAGCTTGCAGATGGTTTCGCACTGTTGCAGAATGATGGTGGCTGCCGAAAGACTTTTTTGCAATCCACGGTGGACATGACTGGATGCTGTGGAAGAGGAAAGATCCAGATGAAGGCTGCAGAGGTCCGCACCACTGGGCTGCTGTTCTGAAAGTGAGATGCAGACAAGTTGCTCCCCGCTTTTTATAGGCAGGAAAGGTGTGCCCCTTTGCATCCTCGTAGGCATCCTCTAGGCATCCTCTAGGCATCCTGCAGACATCCTTAATATCCGAGATAGGTCCCCTCTGCGAATGTTTTTTCCGTCTTAAATGCTTTCTTCCGTGCAGCATCTGCTAGGCATCTGTTCTGCATCCGTTCCGTGTCCGTTCCACTTCCTCCCTGCATCCAGGTGGATGGAGTTGCGCGGATGCGCAGTGGATGCCTAGTGGATATAGCGGATGCGTAACGGATGTGTAACGGATGCGTAGCGGATGCGTAGCGGATGCATAACGGACGAACTGGATAAATTTCCCGCGCAAAAGTTTTAGGCAGCCCAAAACTTTCTTAGCAGATGAAACGTCCATAAACGGATGCTGGACGGATAGAGAGGAAGCAAAACAGAGGCAGTGAGTACATCGCATTTTCAAATGGTTGGCAAGGTTTTTTGTCCGTTTTACATCCTCTTTGCATCCGTTGATTCAGTGTGACATGGGCTTAAATGATGACTGAAGTTTTTGTTGCAAGCTCAGGAATAAAAAGAACATAAATCTTCACAATTACAGAACTCCACAATTCCACAAATATTGAGGAATTAACACAGAGAGATAGATGTGTAGATAAGTATACCATCTACTTACACTAATATAAGTGCAGTTTATTTAGTACAGCATACGTTTAGTGATAAGTTTTGAGTTAGAGGTTAGGAAAGGTTTTTTTCCCCTGTAAGAAAAGCTTTCTTGGGAATATAAAACAGCCTCTTTGCTGATGGTCTGCACCATTTCCCCCAAAGAACCCCTTGAAATAGTGAACCGAGTTGGTTCATGACTTTAAAGAAGGCTTTTCTACCCACCCAGCCTCTTTCAGTTCCAAATCTGCTTTGATGAGGTGATTTGAGCAAAGCTTAGTTGAATCAAAGTATTCCTTTGAAACTGATATCTTCTCTCCTTTTTTTTTATTTCATAAAACATTCAATTTTAAATATGTATGTAGCTGGGAGTCCCTTTGGAGGCTGAAAAAAATATATTTTAAAAAAGGAAAAATAATTAACACAATAATTAAAGCATGGGTCAATTTAAAAGCATGGGAGAGAACATAAATGGAACGTAAATGGAACTAACAGGCTTCCCTAGAAGATTCTAACATGTATATGGTCATGACAGCCAACTGGAAAGGCTGTTAATCTGCCAACTTCAGCTTTCTTTTCCCACTGTGGACAAGCAAAGACTTCTTGGAAGCCCAGATCTTACAACAGGATTCCAGCTATGAGAATAATAGCCCTCTTACTGCCTTTGTTACTCAAGGTAATATAGAACATTGTGTCAAGTAGTCATTCTTTCTCATAACTTCAATTTTAATGGATGTGAATAGGTTACCATATTCTATTCTGGTTGAGCATCAGCTAGGTCAAACTGCTTTAATAAGAATTTTATTGGGATTTTTATATTCTCAACATGTCTAGCTCTTTGGGTGAAAGAATCAGAAAGTTGCCCATTTGACCAGTATTCAAATTTGTATAGCTGCTGAAGATTGGGAGGAGATCCTGGGACTGAATGAAGCTTATTGGCAAGATCAGAAACTATTTCAGAAGAGTAGTTTTCTCTAAAAGCGTAGTTCTCTCACAAATCTTCTGTTTCTATAAGCCTTGGAGTACGTAGCCAAGGTCAGAAATGTTTAAAATAAAGCAAAGCAGGCTACAGATAAGGAGAGGAAGCATTTCTACCTTCTTAAGGTAGAAAGAGAAAGAGATTTGAGGAAATTAAGGCAAAACTAATCTATAGTTGTGAACTGATTTCACTTAAAGCAAAGAACATCTCTTTGTTGACATCAAATGTAAAATAGTCAGGTTAAAACCTCAAGAAGGCTAGAAAATAATAGGTAGTGACACCCAAAATATGACCCCAAATAAATGCTTCTTCTCGAAAAAATAAAATCAAGACATCAGGTAGAAAGAATTTGATGTGAGACCTAAGAACAGTGGTGGGAATGTAAAGCCCCTGTCACACAGCACCAACGGATGGAAAGAGGATGTAAAATGGAGAGAAACACTTGCCATCCGTTGGTTAACGCGATGCATCCGTTCTGTACTCACTGCATCTGTTTTCATACTCCCATCTGTCCAGCATCCGCTCTAGTGTGATTTCATTCTGTCCTCAAAAGTTTGAGCTGTACCAAAAACTTTTTTATGGATAAAGTATTCAATGCATCCGTTCTACAACCACTACACATACGGGGAAATATCCATTATATGCTCGTGTCATCATCTCGTTATGCGTCGCCACTATATTCGCTAGGCATCCGCTGCAGCATCCGACAAACTCGCATCTCTGCTCCGTGGAAACGGACACAGGGAGAAAGCGAAACGGACACGGAATGGACACGCAGCGGTTGCTAGTATGGCATGACGTAGAAAGGATGAAAGTGGATGCAGCTCACATACAAAGCGATTAAAACGAAAAAACGTTTGTATAGGGGTTGTATCTCAGATATTTAGGATGTCGCCAGGATGTCTTGAGGATGCAAAAGGACACCTAGCGGAAAACCTATATTCCTATAAAAGGGGAGGAAATCACCTGGATCTCCACTTTCAGACCAGCAGCCCTGGTGTGCAGACTTCTCAGCCTTCCTCTTGCTCTTCTTGCTCTTCCACAGCATCCAGTCATCTCCACCATGGATCATCGCACACTCCTTTTGGTAGCACACATCATTCTACAAAAGTGCGAACCCTTCTACAGGCTCTTTCACCCTGTTTCTACGGGAAGAAAAGGAGATGTCCAAGAAGTGTCTGGGTCCAAAATGGATCCTGGGAAGAGCAGAGTACGGACTGTATAACAAGCTGATGGTGAACTGGAGGAACGAAGAGCACCTCCGGCATTTCCAGAACTTCATGAGGAATGCCACCAGCCATGTTTGACAAAGTTGTGGAGTGCGCTAGACCCAGGTTGACCAAGGCAAAACACCAACTTCCAGTCCAACCTGGACCCTGGATTAGGGGTGGCACTGATTCTGCGCCACCTGGCCTCAGGGACCACCTACAGAGCATGCACGTACGCCCCTGGAGGACATGCATCACACGCACTATAGTCCCATCCAGACATTGTGGTCAGAGAAGTGGGGCAGCCATCATCGAAGAATACCTGGAGGAGCTCCTCCAGTGCCCCTCCACTGGAAGAAGGCTGGAAGAAAGTTGGCAGGACGAGTGGATTCAGAAGTAAGACTTCTCCCACACTGTTGGAGCCATAGATGGAAGCACGTGGCCTTCAAACGCTCCACCCAACTCAGGTCCCACTTATCACAACTACAAGGGCTTCCTCAGCATCATCCTCTTCGCCCATGGTCGATGCTGACTACAAGTTCATGTACATCGATGCTTCAGGCAACGGGTCACCTTCAAATGCCCAAGTATACAACGCCAGTCACCTCAAGGAGGGGCTGAAATGCAACCTCAGTCATGGGCCTTCTCCAGCATGCCAATCCCACGCCTGCCTGCCCCAACGACAACAAGATGTGCCCTCACTTACATCGTGGGCGATGACGCCTTCTCCCTCACAACCTACTTCATGAAGCCCTACACTTCCAGATTCCTCACCTGTGAGACACGAGGATCTTCAACTACAGGCTGTCCAGGGCAAGGCGGGTGGTGGAGATGCCTTTGGGATCCTGGCCAACAGGTTCCAGATACTTCTCACACCATGCAGCATCGCCCAGAGACTAGTGAGGAGGATCATGGAAGCTTGCGCATCCTGCACAATCTCTATGTGCACCCGCTACCCAGTGTTGCAGAACAGACTCATGGACCACCCAAGCAAGGCAAGAGTACATGGAACCTAGTGAATGGCATGGGCAAGCGTCGAACATGAAGATAGTGTGATGTGCAAGCCCCAACAGAGACTTCACGTGAAGGAAGAAGCAGCGCCAACCCTCTCTGAAACACTGGTCGAACTCCCCAGCTGGACGCGTGGAGTGGCAAGACAGGATGGTAGATGCTTAATGGATGCTTCCTTCAGCCTGTCTCATCACACGGATGAGATTGTGCCATGTATGTTGAGTGCCCTACAATGAAAGGGCATTTAATAAAGAGTTGTGTTTATGTTGAAATGTGTTGATGAATGATTAAATTGTTCTTGATAATAAAGGGCCATAGGTATGGCACCTGGGAGGGTGGACCATACAGTCCACTATGCTTGCACTGGAGGCTTACATATCCCACTGCTATCCTTACCCATCCACACGCATGCAAAGGCTTAAACCATTCTATAAAGTTTCAACCAAGTTACTTGT